>BMAU01020512.1:7500-113558 GCA_019973935.1 Trichonephila clavipes
CAGAGAGAAAAAAATATCTACTCTTTCGTTGGCACCGTGAGGTTTCCAGAGCAGAGAGAAAAAAATATCTACTCTTTCGTTGGCACCGTGAGGTTTCAGAGCAGAGAAAAAAAAATATCTACTCTTTCGTTGGCACCGTGAGGTTTCCAGAGCAGAAAAAAAAAAATATCTACTCTTTCGTTGGCACCGTGAGGTTTCAGAGCTGAGAAAAAAATATCTACTCTTTCGTTGGCACCGTGAGGTTTCCAGAGCAGACAGAAAAAAAAAGCCATCTACTCTTTCGTTGGCACCGTGAGGTTTCCAGAGCAGACTGAAGCTTCACTCAAAGGCTGTCGAGTATTTAAACACTCTACAAAATATTTCTTTCGTTGGCTTCACCGACATGAAAAAAAAAAAAAAAAAAAAAAAAATTTTTTTTTTTTTTTACAAAGCTTTATAAGCTGAGCAGCGTTGCTCGCTTCACATAGAAGCGACTTCAAGCATTCAAAGCCATCCGATGCTGCATTGGCTATATTTCAATGAAGACTTATAATTATGTCTCAGCATATATTCTTCGTAGGGTAGTCGTGTAACCCCTCAAACAATTGGAAATTGTCTGGGGATTACAACGATATCCATTTTGACGAGCTACCCCCCATACGAGGGGCTCCAGGATCATCAGACATATAATTACATGTCAAAATATATTCTTCGTAGGGTAGTCGTGTAACCCCTCAAACAATTGGAAATTGTCTGGGGATTACAACCATATCCATTTTGACGAGCTACCCCCCATAGGAGGGGCTCCAGGATCATCAGACATAAAATTATGTCTCAAAATTTTTTCATCGTAGGGTAGTCGTGTAACCCCTCAAACGATTCAGAATCGTCTGTGGGGATTACAACGATACCGATGTATAACAATCAAATGATGAGTTTCCAAATGGTATATTGGAAGCATGATGCTGTTGAAATATGTTGAGAGCAAACTCTAATGTCGAAGCCGCTCGACAAATGATATTAGCTAGAAGTAAAACTTTAAAAAAAAAAAAAAAAAAAAAAAAATTTTTTTTTTTTTTTTTTTTTTTTTTTTTTTAGTAGATTATATAGATTTTATTTTTCAGCTTGCCGAGAAAAAAACTTTTTACATGCTTGATGATTGTTTTACATTCTTCATCAGGAACCACGACCCTAATCCTTGGGATTCATAATCTCGTGGTATGAATAGTTTGAGGCAACTGTAGATTTATTTTATATACATTTTTTTAAAGCAATAAGTCACTCAGGCTTGCAACCGTTCTTTTTATTTTGGTTCGAATGCCATTCTTGTTGAAAAAGAGATTGGGCTCTCCTTCAATGACATTTTTCATGTACCGTTCAGATCCAATGAGAACGGTGGCTTTCACTGTCTTTAATTGCAAGAATGGATAGCAACCATATTCAGTTGCCAACAGTTTGTCAAATGATTTAGGATCCAACTGCCACGATTTGTGTGGATAGGCATATTTCCACACCAACTGCCTACTTTCCTCCTCACTGTCGTCTACATCAAAAAGAAATCCATCGTTGGTTCGTAAAAAGGGACACACTGTGCAATCCCCAGTCATTATACCGTGTACATATACTTTGGTTCCAACTGGACAATCCAACAGGTTTGTGCGGGTAAAATCCTTTAAAATGCCATTTGGCAGCAAAAACATGTACACATGCTCCTTTTCGTACATGGACCTGTACACTGGTCCCATTTCATAAATGGGAAACATGTTGATGTTATACAAAAGGCAGTCTTTAAGAGTAAAATGGGCTTAAAAGACTCCAAGTGTCACCCGTTTTGCCAATGTCTTGTAAGAGATACACACCCAACCACCAGATGACTGGATTCGTATTCACCTTAGCCTACTTGCTACACGTTCGGAGCTATCGGAACCATGCCATCAGCGTCCTCGTGTAGCGTTCGTCAGGGAATAACGTTTGGGTAGCGTTCTTACTCTCAAAGAATTGGCAAAAGTGGACAACTGGTTCAGAAAGCCTATAAGCCTTTCGGTTTCCAGAGCAAAGATTAAAAATATCTACTCTTTCGTTGGCGGTTTCCAGAGCAAAGAAAAAAAATATCTACTCTTTCGTTGGCACCGTGAGGTTTCCAGAGCAGAGAGAAAAAAATATCTACTCTTTCGTTGGCACCGTGAGGTTTCCAGAGCAGAGAGAAAAAAAAAAAAATATCTACTCTTTCGTTGGCACCGTGAGGTTTCAGAGCAGAGCAGAGAGAAAAAAATATCTACTCTTTCGTTGGCACCGTGAGGTTTCAGAGCAGAGAAAAAAAATATCTACTCTTTCGTTGGCACCGTGAGGTTTCAGAGCAGAGAAAAAAAAAAATATCTACTCTTTCGTTTCGTTTGGCACCGTGATCTACTCTTTCGGCACCGTGAGGTTTCAGAGCAGAGAGAAAAAAAAATATCTACTCTTTCGTTGGCACCGTGAGGTTTCAGAGCAGAGAGAAAAAAAGTCTACTCTTTCTTTCGTTGGCACCGTGAGGTTTCAGAGAGCAGACTGAAGCTTCACTCAAAGGTTGTCAGTATTTAAAGCACTCTACAAAAAAAATCTTCTTTCGTTGGCAAAAAAAGCTTCACTTTTTTTTTTTTTTTTTTTTTTACAAAGCTTTATAAGCTGAGCAGCGTTGCTCGCTTCACATAGAAGCGACTTCAAGCATTCAAAGCCATCCGATGCTGCATTGGCTATATTTCAATGAAGACTTATAATTATGTCTCAGCATATATTCTTCGTAAGGTAGTCGTGTAACCCCTCAAACAATTGGAAATTGTCTGGGGATTACAACGATATCCATTTTGACGAGCTACCCCCCCATTACGAGGGTCGTATAACCCCTCAATTGGAAAGGATCATCAGACATATAATTATCATGTCAAAAATATTTCTTCGTAGGGTAGTAGTAACCCCTCAAACAATTCGTGGGTAACCCCTCAAACAATTGGAAATTGTCTGGGGATTACAGCCATATCCATTTTGACGAGCTACCCCCATAGGAGGGGCTCCAGGATCATCAGACATAAAATTATGTCTCAAAATTTTTTCATCGTAGGGTAGTCGTGTAACCCCTCAAACGATTCAGAATCGTCTGTAGGTTACAACGATACCTTTCTCGACGATCTACCCCCATAGGAGGGTCTCCAGGATCATCAGACGTATATTTACGTCTCAGCATCTATGGCTCGTAGGGTAGTCGAGTAACCCCTCAAACAATTGGAAATTGTCTGGGGATTACAACGATATACCCCTTTGACGAGCTACCCCCCATACGAGGGTCTTTAGAAATTTTAAACGTATATTTACGTCTCAGCATCTATGGCTCGTAGGGTAGTCGAGTAACCCCTCAAACAATTGGAAATTGTCTGGGGATTGCAACGATACCCTTCTCGACGCTCTACCCCCCCATACGAGGGTCTTTACAACCTCGAGACGTATATTTACGTCTCGGTATTTAATCTTCGTAGGCTAGTCGTGTAACCCCTCAAACAATTGGAAATTGTCTGGGGATGACAGCCCTATCCATTTCGACGCTCTACCCCCCATACGAGGGTCATCAACACTTCGAGACGTATATTTACGTCTCGGTATTTAATCTTCGTAGGGTAGTCGAGTAACCCCTCAAACAATTGGAAATTGTCTGGGGATTCCAACGATCCCTCACTCGACGCTCTACCCCCCATAGGAGGGTCTCGAGCCTTTCATCTTCAAAGCAGGTTCGAGCCCGGTTTCAAGCCTTCAAGGCACGGCTCGAGTCTTCAATCATGCCGGACAAGCTTCGAGTCTTCACGGCAAGGCAGGATGCTTCTTCTTCGGCAAGGCAAGGCAGGATGTTTCCTCTTCGGCAGTCAAAGCCAGACTGCGAGATTTCGAGCGTGCATCGAGGTTATAAAGCATGATTAACCAATCGGATGCATTGACCTCAATGCGACGAACCAATCCGAAGCAGTGACCTCCATTCGATGCTGTCAATCAACTGACCCCGCCTTCCCCATTCACTTAATGTTACCATAGACCTAATGTTAACGGACTTGAACTTTTTTTCACTCCCTCATGCACAAAATGCTATGGAATCGAGCTCGAACGTTGTATCTCGGTAAATTACGGTCCGATCGGGTCCAAACTTTTTCCCTGGGGGGTCATGGGGACCCCCCCTGGTGAACCGGAAATGGCCATATCTCGGCTCCTATGGGGCCCCTTATAGACGTGTGACCCCTCAAACGATTCAGAATCGCTTGGAGATTCCAATGATATTTTTGGTTGGATGCTAGACCCCCTGGTTGAGGCACTAGACTCGAAAAGGCCATTTGGCCTAGTTAAATTTGTTTTTAGATTTTCTCCTCATCTAAAAGTCCCATCGGCAAAATGTTTACGGGATTTGAAAGTATACATCAAGTACTATCCGATCCTGACCGCGTCTTATTTCGAGGCCTGGTTTGAGCCCTAGGCTCCAAAACGTATCGACCCCTTGAAGGGACCTTGCTCTGCATGTATTGCTCGTAAGCATGTCATGTCACCTATCCATTTGTTTGGAATCATGAGCCCTTTCGAACGATACCCATCTCGATCGTCTACCCCCCATAGGAGGGTCTCGAGGGCTCAAAAACAAGTATTACACTTTCACCTAGTATATCTCGTGAACAAAGGGTCGTAAGGTAGTCGTCTAACCACTCAAACAACTCGTAATGGTTTGTACATTCTAATGATCACCATCCCAAAAGCATACCCCCATAGGAGGGTCCTCGGGTCTCGAAACGTGTTTTAAATTGAAATATCTCTGCATCTATTGCTCGTAAGGTAGTCGTGTCACCTATCCATGCGTTTGAAATGATGAATCCTTTCGAATGATACCCATTTCAATAGCCTACCCCCCATAGGAGGGTCTTTAGAGCTCAAAAACATGAGTTTTATGTAATGTAGTACATCTCTGAATCTAATGACCCTAAGGTGGTCGTCTAACCACTCCAACAACTCGTAATGGTTTGTACTTTTCAATGATACCCATCCCGAAATCATACCCCCATACGAGGGTCCTCGCGACTCGAAATGTGTTTTAAATTGAAATATCTCTGCATCTATTGCTCGTAAGGTAGTCGTGTTACCTATCCATGTGTTTGAAATGATTCAAAATCTTTCGAATGATACCATTTTTCAATAGCCTACCCCCCATAGGAAGAGCTCAAAAACATGAGTTTTAATGTAATGTATACATCTTGAATCTAATGACCCTCCAAGGTGGTCGTCTAACCACTCCAACAACTCGTAATGGTTTGTACAATGATACATGTATGGAAATGATACCCATGAAATCATACCCCCATACGAGGGTCCTCGCGACTCGAAATGTGTTTTTAAATTGAAATATCTCTGCATCTATTGTTTTTAAATTGAAATATCTCTGCATGTATTGCTCTATAAGGTAGTCGTGTCACCACTCGAAGGATTCAGAATCTTTTGTACTTTAAAACGATACTCTTGTCAAAGTTGTACCTTCCATACGAGGGTCTCCACGACATGAAACATGTATGGAACTGTAATGCAACCAATCTCGACATGGCAAAAAATGTTTGGTCGATATCAAAAAAACCAACAAAAAAAAAAAAAAAAAAAAAAAAATTTTTTTTTTTTTTTTTTACTAAACATTTATAAGGCTTTAGCCTTTTCATGCTCTCAACATTTTTAGCTCCGAGTCACCATGTGGTTTCAACTGGCCCTTTATCCTGATGCTCCCCTTTTGGGCATAATGGTTGGCTCTGATAATCTTTTGTATTTTCGCACCATTGATTTAGGCCACCTCCTCGGCAAAAAGTATGGCTTTGGCAAACAATTTCCCTATGACATTGTCTTTGGAAAAGATGTGCTGCCTCGGACCCAAACCTATCCTCGCTATACCGCCAATACCGCGTTTCGTTTGGTCACCAAGACATTGCCTATCGTATCTTGTGCCGTGAACATCGTGAACTGGCCGAACGATTATCCAACGCATTCGATTCTGGCTATGCTTACGTGCAAGGTAAGCGAACCTTTGAATTGACGTACAAAAACTCTCCTCGATTGCTGGTGGTCAATACCCCGCATGAAAATACGGTCAAAGTGTCCCACTGGATACGAGACTTTATGCTGGACGTGGAACGACAGCGAGCCACTGAATTGTTTAGGCTTGTCGCCTCAGAATCGCCAGGATACAACGAAACGATGGAGGCCACTCGAGAAATTGCTAGGGAAACTATAGAGTCTACGCAAGAAGTGAATAGGGAGTGTACGCAAGAAATGCACGAGACGATGGAGGTTGGAGAAAATCCAATGGTGGATGAGGAAAATGGCATAGCTGCTCGTCCAGATCCAATGGGTGATGAAGAAAATGGCATAGCTGCTGGTCAAAATCAAATGAGTGATGAAGAAAATGGCATAGCTGCTGGTCAAAATGAAATGGGTGATGAAGAAAATGGCATAGCTGTTGGTCAAAATGAAATGGGTGATGAAGAAAATGGCATAGCTGTTGGTCAAGATGAAAATGCTGCGGGTTGGGAAAATTTATTTCAAGTGGTGAACGAGTCTGCATTTAAAAACTATTTCAATAATGTACAGGATTTGGGTGAAAGTTTTATGCAGTTGCCTCAAACCATTCATATTACGAGATCATTAAACCCAAGGATTATGGTCGTGGTTCCTGATGAATAATTTAAAACAATGCTCAAGCATGTTTAAAAAATTTTCCACCCTACTCGACAAGATGGAAAATAAAATCTATACAAAAATAAAAAAAAAAAAAAAAAAAAAAAATTTTTTTTTTTTTTTTTTTTTTTTTTTTTTTACAGAGATGGTTTAAAGCCACAGCCGTGGTGAAGCCATAATCAAGTAGTATCATGGCCATGCAACTTTCTCCCTTCTGGATGAGTCTCTTTTCACGAGAGATTGAATCGAACCATGACAATCCCCATCTGACTTTTGAGACTATTGTCATGCGCGTTTTGAAAAACGTGTCTGAATCCTTTCATCTGCCCTGGTCCCATGTCTTGGAATTGTCTCGCCAAGCTCCCTATTTGATGGATTCCCATCTGCACCAGGATTTGCTCAAAATCTGGACCCAACGCTCCAAAAATGTCACTTTGGATGAGCAACATTGCGTGGAACGCATATTGGGTCGAGACAATGTGCGATCCTCGGATTTGATCAAATTGGTCAGCATTCTACACAAAATCTCTGATCCCAAAGCCATATATGAATTCTTTGCCATGGATGGTTATCAGGGTGACGATCCCAAGAAATATGTCGAATTGTTTCGCTTCGATACCGAAGATGCTCGTGGCAAACACGTCCGAGCCGTACGTCTCTTGTATCGCCAAGAGGTAGTAAATACCCCTCAAGAGTGTCGATCCTTTTTGGAAAGTATTTTCGATGAAACGTGCACCGACACCCGTAGTATAAAGACATGTATGTGGAGCATGTACAAGGACAGGTGGCCGACATGGCCGAATGGCGTCGAGAACAGCTGGACAAGACGAAAAAGAAGCGACCCGCGGAAGAAGACGCTCGGGAAGCCAAGAAAGTGGCCACAGAGGATTGAAAGGGCTTTTGTGGCTCCTTCACCCATAGATGTTTAATTTGTGGCTCGTTAACCTATAGATGTTTAAACGCTTTTGTGGCTAGAAATACGCTTTTGTGGCTCGTTAACCCATAGTGGCTCGTTAACCCATAGACATTTTAACGCTTTAGCATTTTAACGCTTTTGTTAATTGGTCCATAGAGAGTTTAACGCTTTTGTGGTTCATTCATCCATAGTCATTTAAAGGTATTGGCAATACGCTTTTGTGGTTCATTCATCCCTAGACATTGAATCGCGGCTAGAAACAAGGTGGATAGATTATGGACACCACGATGGAATCCACATCTTGGACAGAAACTCCGTTGCAATTGACCTCTCGACACCAACCAGGAGGCTTGGCAGCCTTGGCGGTGGACGAGTCTGAATGTGTCGTGGTCATGGACACATACTGGTTTCGATACCCTCTCGTGGCTCAATGGGAACCGCGTGTGATGGCTGCCCTCGTCGAATGTAAAGTGATGGACGTGTATGTGGCGGGGTTGTTAATGTCTCTGAAACGAATAGCCCCCGAAGAAATGAATGTGTATTTGGATCCAGAACCAAATAAATTGAAATATCCTTGCAAAATGTGTAACAGAAAAAGCTGTGCCGTTACCAAAGCCTATTTGCTGTGGAGACGATTGACTAAACGAGAACCCTGTAATTTGATGCATGGACCCAATGCAGCTTGATGTGCCATTTGGAAAATGTAACCATGTGTGTGTGCGCAAAAAATATTTGAAATAAAATTATTCTATACAAAAAAAAAAAAAATTTTTTTTTTTTTTTTTTTTTTTTTTTTTTTTTTTTAGCTTGTAGTTTAAAAGATTGGCTCGCGACTCTTTATACCATTGCAACTTTTATATTTGCCTGATCATGGATCCCTGGTACCAGAGGCTGTGGAAATCCATTACGAGGATATTTCGCGTTGGAGAAAACGAGACCTTCACCCATGTCGACATGATTGAATGTATGGAAGGCAAACCCTTGTCTGAACAATCTATTCAAGATTGTTTGTTTAATAATCCACCACCTTATCCTGTAAAGACCTTGCCCCGGCCCATGGAAGGTATGAAACCAGTCTTTTTGCCACTGCCTCCTGAAAACCACATAGTGTATGAAAATTACTCAATGTCGTTTAGTTGTACTCCAGAGAATGAAGCCTCTTCTCCAAAGGGATTAAAAGATTCCCTCGATGAACCAGAGAGTGTTTTGGAAACTTTTGCACGTAAACGGAATGAACGATTCAAGCGGAACGTTTGTATGGATTTTATAATGAGGGTTGAACCTACCATACCATCTGAAAAATAAATTGGCTCTGTAATAAAAAGAAATGATGTGGAAAGAAGTCAATAAATTTAACATGACTCGATAAAATATTTTATACAGGTAAAAAAAAAAAAAAAAATTTTTTTTTTTTTTTTTTTTTTTTTTTTTTTTTTTTTTTTTTTTAGTGAATGGTTTATAAGCTTGCTGCTCTCGGTTGAATCATTTCATTCTTCCTGTCAAGTTGCATCTCTTTTAAACAAAGCCATGCTTAAAGATATGGTTCCTCAGTTTTCTAAAGATTTGGAGGCTTTGCGTCTGCCTTTGGAAAAAATTCCCCTTTCTCAACGGCAATTGCATCTATCTCAATGGATTCGTTACATTCTCTTCTCCAACAACATTCGTCTCAACATTAAACTCGTGGCCCTTATACAAAAGAATGTGGACACATTATCCGCCCCCAAGCACTTGGAAAAGGACATTCAACAATGGTTGAATGCTTTGAAACCCCAGGGAAACGTGGATTTGATCACGGAATCCTACCTCCTCCTGTTGTTTATGTTGCATCTACGCTTCATCTATGAAAAGTTTCCCGTGAAAATGTTTGAAATTAAATTTATCGCTCTCAAAGTGGCCGAATCCTTTTTGGATGCTCTGGATGAATGCATAGCACGATCCAGACAACGTCTCTACTATTATGCGATACTGGGCATCTCGGCCACCCTCATGGGAGGATATTTGTACAAGCTATGGGGTTGAATCATCGCGTCAAAGCATTCAGCGACCCCTTGGCAAGGTCTGTAATAAAGAGACATTTATTTGACGACCATCAATAAACTCTGTCATAAAGATACTAGAGGGCATGAATCGTCATCGATGTACTCTGTAATAAAGAGACCAGATGAAAGGGACAAACCATGTTGACTTGCATCTGGATAAATTGTAAATAAAGAGAGTAAACATTTTTGTGTGTGTCATGTTTTTGTGTGTGAAAATATTTCAAATGAAAAAGGAAATGGACAGTTTAACTGTCCTCCTACTAAAAAAAAAAAAATATATATATATATATATATATATATATATATATATATATATATATATATATATATATATATATATATATATATATATATATATATATATATATATATATATATATATATATATATATATATATATATATATATATATATATATATATATATATATATATATATATATATATATATATATATATATATATATATATATATATTTTTTTTTTTTTTCCAACGAGTTGTTTGCTTAAAGCTCAGCACAAGCTTCTGCACGTTTTGATTGAATGCAAATCAATGTCTTGTGACACCCGATAAATTTCCCTGCTCAATGTCTCGAGGGTCATTACACTCCCTTCACGCCCTCCGTGTATTGAAACAAGTTGGCTTCCCGAGATTGCCAAGCCTCCGTGGTTTCTACCCTTTCTGAAGGAGAATGCAATCTGAGCCTCAGGATTCCCTGAGCCCACAGGGAAGCAACGATGCCACCGAATGCAGCATATGTTTAAACAATGATGATTCTGAACGGTACGCCCTGATTGAATGCAAACACAGGTTTCATTCCATTTGCTTAAAACAATGGGTGGAAAGTGGCAAAAATACATGTCCCTACTGTCGGGGTCAATTACTGAAAAAAGATAAAATAAACATTGGATGTGGTGCCTTTGCATTGCAGGTGTTGCGAGATTTATATGGCTCCGAGATTGATGCCATCGACTTGGAAGATTTAATGTCTGACACGGAAAGTGACTCGGACATGATGGAAAGTGACTCGGACATGGAAAGTGACTCGGATTCTGACAGTTTTGTCGAATCAAGCTTGGAGTTTATACCAGGCACGATGGACCAATTGATACAAGATTTACTGGAATCCACCCCAAGAGGTTAGAAGGATTTAAATCATGTTGGAAATTTTTTACAACCTTGGCTTCGATGGGGCAAGTGGTACAATACAACGAGTGGCAACCATGGAAAAAAAAAAAAAAAAAAAAAATTTAATTTCCGGTCCTCTAGCTATATAAGCGAGGCTCCTATTTCACAGAGTCATTCCTTCACAGCAGCTCGATTAAAGCTCTCCTCCCCAGCCGTATTCCAGCCGAGTTTCAATCAAGATGACGACCCGACCCAATATCGACTATCTCGTTTCGATTGAATGGATGAGGTATCAGAGGCAATGGGTGCCTTTCCGTATTTTTTTCGCCAGTCCCTTTGATAACAAGCAGGTGGAAATTCGTCCGAGCCTGGACAGCCTACGAGCCTTTTCGTACCAGGACATTATCAAAAACTTGAAACATTCCCATTCCCTGCTCGAAGAGGACGAAAATTGGGATCATAATGACATTATACGTGTGCCCCATGATGAACTGGAGCATTTTATCAAGACCCACCTGGTAAAAGACTATTTGGAACGTGAACACCACGGTTGGGGTGTGGTGATTGGAGCCACAGATCAGGCCACTTACATGTATTTGGACCGCATCATTCCCGAGGTGATGCACTATGTGGGAAAAGAGCACCACGCGGAAACAGTGGTGCACGACATGATGAAACGGTACCGCTGGAGGGAGGAACACCCCGTCCATGAGTAATGGCTACCAACCTGCATTGTGTAACCTGCCAAAAACATTGTGCCTGCCAAATTGCCAAGACATTGTATAACATGCCAACATGCCAAATGGCATTGTATAACCTGCCAAATTGTATGTAAAGTGCCAACCTGTAAATTGCCAACCTGTAAGGTAACAACCTGCATTGTGTATGCTGTATTGTGTAACCTGCCAAATTGTATTGTACGCTGCCAACCTGCCAACCTGTAAGGTAACAACCTGCATTGTGTATGCTGCCAAATTGTATTGTACGCTGCCAAACTGTAATGTCTATGTAATTTGTAGTGTCATCTATGTAACATTGAAAAATAATCTAAATAAATTTTGTAATTTAAATTTTCAAACCATGGAGTTGTGAGTCTCTTTATCTCTAAAAAAAAAAAAAAAAAAAAAAAAAAAAAAAATTTTTTTTTTTTTTTAGTAAGCATAGTTTAAATACTTTGCCGAGCTCTGCAAGTTTCAATTGCATCATGATTGAAATTTACAAATCCCACGGACGCTATTACATTATTGTTCCCAAGGTAATCTTTTCCACCTTTGTGGAACATTATGTTTTACCTTGTCGAGTTGGCACTCTTTTGGAATTTCATGGATTTCCAATTGCTTTTTTTACCGATGCACCCGGTGTTCTCACTGTCCAATTTGAACGTACCGAGGCTGGATTCGTTTACCACCAGAACCATCCTTTCATCACTCCCCATGTCACGGAGGAGGGCATTGTGCCCTATGAGGTGATGCGTGACTTGATCCTGCCTGAAATCCTCTCTCATTATCCCGAATTGACCCTGAAATATTACGACACCCTCCTTTGTGTTTGGCCCTACACTCAAACCTTTTGGACCCTGAAACGAAGACATCCACACCATTGGAAATTGGATTCCTATCTGCAAATGAAGCCATTGAGACATTCTCCCTGTCAAGACAAAAAAGTCTTTACCAGCTTAAACGACCTGTTGGGGGAAGAGGATTGGGTTCGTGAGCTGTTGAAGAATGGCAGCGGTGAACCTTTTGATGCACTATGAACCAAGTACCCTTCGATGCCAAGGTCCCGTGCCCTTCCAAATGACTCTCTCTCTGGTACTCTGAATCAAGTCATGATTGAAATTTACAAATCAAGTCCAAATGCATATTATATTTATGTTCCCAACATTACCTTTCCCTCCTTTGTCGACAATCACATTTTACCTTGTCCGGTGGGCACGCGATTGACCTTGCATGGATACGCTTCCGATCGCTTTGCCAATGTCCAATTTCTACGGACCGAGGCTGGATTCCTTTACAAACCAAACAGGTTTCCCTATTTTAACCGGGGTGAAATGGTGACTCTCGATGCTCTACGCGCCTTTATCCTGCATGGATTCAAACAGTTTCCCAGTTTAAAAATAAAGTATAACACGACCAGGGTTTCCATTAGGGCCCGAGGTCAATGGTTTTGGACTCTTCCAGGAATTGTTCCAGGCGGTTGGACATTGGAGGCATATCTGCAACTGAAACCGTTGCGACACGCTCGAGGCAAAAGAATCGTGACTAGTTTAAATGAATTGTGGGGACAACGTAGAGGATGGAGGAGGATATGTGTATGGTAAAACCAAAAATGTATTTCTCATGATTCGAGACAAGAACCATTGGTAAAAAAATATGTGTATACCAACTACATCAAAACGACATCATGTATGATAATAGTAATCATATTAAAAAATATTTGTATACCCATTACATCCAAACAATATCATGTTGTTGGACGATAATAGTAATCATATTAAAAAAAAAATATTTGTATACCAACTACATCCAAACAATATCTTGTTGGACGATAATATTAATCATATTAAAAAAAATAATAATTGTTTTTTTTTTTTTTTTTTTTTTTTTTTTTTTTTTTTTTTTTTGTCTGTAGCAGCATTTATATATCAAGCATATTGTTGTAGAGTCATTTTTTTCTTGGTTCCACCTGAAGCAACGCATGTCATCAAGACAATTTAAAGGTTATACATTCAAATGGATGTTGTCGTTCGTTGTCCCATTTGCTTTGAATCCATGACCTTTGGACATTACTACCACCAACATGCTTTGAAAGAACATTTTTTGAAAAATCGTAAAGAGTGCGTTTTTTGCATGGGATTGAAATCTTGGCCTCATGGGGGAAAAAAATGAAGCGTGAGAATGTGAAGCATGTAGTGGAATGTTTGAAAGGCTTTGTGGCTCGTAGGAAAGAGGATGACCGACCCCCGGATTACGACTTATTTGAAGGTGTCACGAAAGTGCATAGTATTTCATCTCGATGCCCCACTACATGATATCGTTTAAAGACCCCACGAAATGAGGGATTTTACGATTCAGTGTTTGAAAAACCCGACATGTGGCCACGTGGACTAGAATTTTGCGAGTGGTTTGAAAATTGTGGACTGAGAAGAATGCTCATGGAATCCTCCAACGCGTTACCTGTCTCAAGACATGGAGTGGTTTCACACATATGGTGAAACATGACGCATTTCCCATATTTTGTCGGGAGTTGGAAACGATTCGGGAAAATTTGTCCTTTTACCCTTTGGTGTCTGTGCGATGGATTGGAAGGTAAAATACAACACCGGCACATGATTCTGGCCTGTGAGCCGGAAAGTTCGTTTAAAGACATTTGGAAACACAAAATTCGTTATGATTTTCCAAACAAGGGACGCGCCAAGAAATGCGTGAAAATTCGAGATGCTTTTATTGGCCCGAGAGTTATTTTATTTACGTGAGCCAACCCAAGGCCATGTGTGACGCTGGAATCCCAGAAAATGCAGAAGGGGGAAAGCAAATTCATCCATATTTTTCATATCAATCCCCTTTGCATGAGCACAGTATTGCCTTTTTATGCACTCTGTTTCCCAAGCATGGAATTGAAAGAACATTTTTTGAACAAAATCGAAAAACGTGCGTTTTTTGCATGGGATAAATCTTGGCCTCATGGGGTCCCGACAAGTGGCGTCATTTGAAATGGAAAGTCCCATTAAAGTGACGGGCTTGAAATTTATCCATTGTCAAGTCCCCCAACAACGGCCAAGAAAGATGATTTGACGCTGCACGGGGACAAGAATTTACATTTGTCACCTGGATATTCCCTTCAAATTCTCAAGGACGAAATGTACGTTTTATCCAAAGCAACAGAACAATGGGATTTTTACGAAGGAAGTGTTTGAAAAGGTGCAAATGGAACGAGATAATTATTGGAAACAATTTAGTGGCAGAATTGAGTGGTTTTGGAAAGACGTATTTAAAATTGTTCAACGCTATTGAAAAAAAAAAAATGAGTGGTTTCAAATGGTGAAACATGACGTTTTAAATTTTGAAAGAGGAAATGGAAAAAATTAAAACCGAAATTGTTGAGTTTAAAACCTTTTTGTGTTTGTGTGGGATTGGAAGGAACCTTAAAAAATACAACATCGGCACATGAGATTGGCCTGTCAAAGCCGAAAGAGGTCGTTTCAAATCTGAAAGAGATGTTTGGAAAAACAAAATTTTAGACGATTTTCCAAACAAGGGACCTTCAAAGCCGGGAAATTTGTTGTTGAAAAAAGTGGAATAAGAATGATGATTAATGCTTTTCAAATGGCGGAGAACCATTGCGTATGTAAATATCGAAAAAGGCCATGTGTGAAAAGAATAAAAAGAAAAGAAGAAGAGTCAAATCAAACTTCCCATTTTTATATCAATCGACCCATGCATGAACATAGTATTTTTTTTATGCACTCTGTTTCCCAACGGGATAGAAAGGTTACTTTTGGAACAAAACGGTCAAAAAAATGTGGTACTGTGGGATATCCACGCCGAATGCGTGAGAGACAATGTGGCGCAATTTGAAATGGGTAGTCCCTATTAAAGTGACGGGCTGGAAATTTATCCATTGTCAATTCCTTCAACGGCCAAGAAGAAATTTATTTGACGCTGCACGGGGACAAGAAAATATATTTTACACCTGGATATTCCCTTCAAATTCTCAAGGACGAAATGTACGTTTTATCCCTAAGCAACAGAATGTCATGAAGCAACTGAAGGAAATTAAGGAAAAGGTGCAAATGGAACAGGATAATTATTGGAAAACAATAGTGGCAGAATTTGAAGTTGGAACAGACGTATTTAAAAATGAGTTTAAATCAAAAGAAAATGAGTGGAAAGCAGAAAGGGATGTTCTTAAATCTGATACCTTCAAAATGTCATTTTAAAACCGAAAGAAATGTCTTTAAACCTGTTTTTGAAAGAAATGTTCTTAAATCTGAAAGAAATGTTCTTAAATCTGAAAAAATACCTTCAAAGCCGAAAGAAATGAGTTTAAAACCGAAAGGGATAATTTGTTGTTGGAAAATTGTGGACTGAAAGAGAATGCTCACCAATGTGACCAAATGTTTTCCGATTTGCTGCAAAAATAAAAATCTGGAAAAATAAAATGAGGTGGAAAAAATTAAAAAGAAAATTTTTTTTTTTTTTATAGCCTTAAATGTCTTTTACCTTTCGTTTTTCCATTGGCTTTTAAATGTTGATTTTCGTGTGAGTTTGAAATTACCAAAAAATATTTTTTCGGTTTTTTAAATCCCATGATTTTCAAGTGAATTCAAAAATTTCAGAAATTCCTCAGTACCCTGAATATTCACAATTTTATCATTAGCCTATGGAACTGTTTCAAAAGTGTGCCAAAAGTGCAAACCCTTTTTCATTACAGTCTACTTTTTCCAGTTGCCTTGTCGTTTTTGTGTGTTTCAAAAATTTCACCTGTTTTTACAGTCCTTGCACCCTGTTCAATGTGTGCCCCGTCTTTGTTTGGTACAAATTGTGGGCACCATTTTTAAAGGCCCCGGTGTTATTGCCACCCCTAAACCATTAGTAATTTCAGAAATTTCTCTGTAACCCAAGTTTCACCCATCGTTTTATCAGGTCCTATGGTACCATAATTCTCAATAAAGTCGGTCCTTTAGTTGTGACCCTTTCAAAAAATGTTTTTTAAATAAATACTGTCTCATTTTTGAAAACAGTCCTTGCCGATCAAGTGAAAAATAACTGTGTAAAACCCTCTCATAAATGAAATGTTTTGAAAAATG
Organism: Trichonephila clavipes; assembly: GCA_019973935.1. Taxonomy (NCBI): domain Eukaryota; kingdom Metazoa; phylum Arthropoda; class Arachnida; order Araneae; family Nephilidae; genus Trichonephila; species Trichonephila clavipes. The sequence continues at coordinate 24,089 of BMAU01020512.1, forward strand.
TCATCTCAATGAAATTCAAAAATTAATGTCAAAATGTGCCTCGGTATTTTGAAAACCATCTCAATTGCCAAAACCATCTCATGGCAAAACTGTAAATCAATTTCATCTCATTTGAACAAAATCTCATTTGAATTTATAAGTCGGTCGAAAAAAATCATTTGAGCACCGTGACCCTTTCAAAAAATGATTGAAATGAAAACGTTTTTGAAATCCCATTTTTTGAAAACCATCTTTGAAAAAAACCATCTCATTTAAAATCATGAAACCATTTGAATTGAAAACCATTTCATTTGAAATCGAAAACCCATTTGAGCGCCTCATTTGAAATTGAAAAAACCTATTAATAATTTAAATCAAAACCTCTCATTTAAAACCATACATTTAAATCGAAAAAATTTTGAAAACCATCTCATTTAAAAATCTCATTTGAAATCGAAAACCCTTTTCATTGAAAAATGACCTTTTTCAAAAAATGATCTTGGAAAACCTTTTTCATCTCATTTAAATCGAAAAAATCCATTTTCCCCCATTTAAATTTATCTCATTTTCCCAAAGGAATCTCATTTAAATCGAAAAAAATCACATTCTCATTTTTTTCATTTAAATCAAAAACGTCCTTTTTTAAACGACTCTTTTTATTCATTGTTATTTTGAGGAACGTTTCCAACGACTCTTTTTTTTATGACTCTTGTCTACTTTTTTTCCCCTCTTTTTATTCATTCTTTCCTGTTTCCATCCAGTTTGAACGTTCCAACGGCTTTTGTATGCATTGTGTCCCTTTTCACCCCATTTTTTATCCCCACGTTGTGTTTAGGGTCTCGATTTCAGTCAGAAGGACTCAAATTCCCCCTGAGACGTGGGTCGGAATGCACAAGGTAAAATTTTTCAGATTTCTCCCAAAAATATTTTAGCACGGGGCGAGAGAAAATGTTTCATGCCATCCCCATCCCAGAGGGGAGACAATTGAGACAGGGGTCATCCACAAAGGAAATTTAAAACAAAAAGGGGTCAAATGAAATTTAATCATGCCAAATGAAATGGAGGCATCGTGAAGGGTCCAATGAAATGGATGCATCTTGGTGAGAAAACATGCCAATTCAACGAGACAAGCCCTCCCATCTTGGTGAGAAAACAGAGGATATGCCCACTCAACGAGACAAGCCATTACATCTGGGTGATAAGAAGACGACAATAGGTAAGTTTAATCTATATATTATTCCAATCTTGGTGTATTTAATACTCTAATAATGTCATGTGAAACGATTCCTATTGACTGGTGCAAGTTTTAAAAAAGATGCCATCCAATGTTGGCATATTGTGTGTCTTGAAAAAAGGGGGACCGAGTCGACTCTTGTGTCGACTCGATCCCCCTTTTTTCGGTAAAATTTTTTTTTTTTTCACTCACTCTACTAAATGAGACGTTTGTTTTTTGCATTCAGCCTGCAGCTTATTAAAATACTGCAGGTATCGTGCAAATCGATATGATTTCACCATGGTGCACTCGGAAATGTTAAAGTCCTCGTGCACATCATCGTGCAGGTGGTCAGGCAGGCTGTGGTCATTCAAATCCCGGAAATGAGGCAATATTTCCAGATTGATCGTAAAAAGTCCCAGCTTTTCAAAAATTTTCCGCTGATCTGAGCCCTTCACGACAATGAGGCCTCTGTTTCCTTGGGCCAGGTGACCAAACTTGCCCCGGACGCAGAAATCCAAGTATTCGAGAGGCACGGATCCAGGCAGGTGACTTTTCAGGCTGAGCCGTTCGTTAATGTAGCGGTTGGCTCGTCTGTCTTTGTCTGTCGTGAGGAGGTTGGTGTGATCCACCGTGATACACATCACCTTGGGCTCTGTGCCATCCTCCGGTATGCTGGCAATGGAGAGTTCGACCGGAACAGGTTGACCACCATGGTGAAATACGTTTGCATGGGCGAAAAACGCTAGAGAAGACATGTTGCTGAGTGAGAATGTCTCTGGTGGCTGAGCGCTCGCCTTTTATACTCTACTAGGGTCACGTGAATCGATTCCTATTGGCTGATGCTTTTCCAATCTTGAATCACCAGACATTGATGGCATCCAACAGCACGATTCAGCACCAAGGTTCCACAATACGGATAAATTTAATCAAACAGCACGATTCAAAGTTTTTAAAATACGGATAAATTTTTGCATCACAAGTTTTTAAACTGTGCATTTCAATCTTGGTGCATCCAACAGCACGATTCAATGCCAAGTTTTTAAAATACGGATAAATTTATCCAACAGCACACGTTTTTAAACTGTGCATTTCAATCTTGGTGCATCCAACAGCAAACGGTTTTAAAATATGGATAAATTTATCCAACAGCAAAAGTTTTTAAAATGTACCTTTCAATCTTGGTACATTATGTGACCCGAAAAAAGGGGGACCGAATCGACCATTGTGTCGATTCGATCCCCCTTTTTCCGGGCCACTGTCCCTTTACTGTGTCAATGCCGACACTTTGTAGCTCCATTCCGCATGCACCTTATTAAATTGCTGCAGGTATTTGGCAAATTGGTACGATTTTACCATGGTGCAGTAGGAAATGTCCTCTTCCTCGTGCACCCCCTCATGCATGGGGTCGGGAAAGGTTCCATCGCAAATGTCTTTAAAGTCTGGCAGATTCTCCAGGGCCATGGCATACAGTCCGAGCTCTTGAAACATTTTTTGTTGTTTTAATCCTTTGACCACCATCAGGCCCCTGTTGCCTCGGGCCAACTGACTAAACTTGCCCCTCACGCAAAAGGGCAAGTATTCCACGGGCACACTCTTGGGTAACGGGTGGTGCATCAGACGAAGACGGGCATTTTCTTGGCAATTGAATCGAACATCTTTGGGATTGGAGGGTTGCCCGGCATGATTCACGGTGATGCACATCACCTCGGGATCGCTGCCATCCCTGGGAATCGTGGCAATGGACAATTCGATGGGCACTGGCTTGCCCTCGTGATGAAACACGTTGGCATGCGCAAAATAGGCGGGTTGACTCAACACAGACATGTTGCTTCAATGAGCAGAATGATTTCGAGCGGCAAAGGGCTCGCTTTATATATGATCGAGGAGCGTGACGTCAGAGGGCATTCCATGCGCCAAAGCCTTTTCATGCGAGCGCTGCACGTGGTGTTCCAAAGCCCGTTTCCAAGGTTGAAGACCCACGATGCGCCAAGGCACAGGATCGTCTCGATGCATTTCCCAATCGTCCAACCACGTCAACCATTTCACGTACACGTCTGCGACTCGAAGGCAGTCTGTCAAATCCACACTGTACGCATCCGTCATGTGAGGTTGATACGCTTCCCAAACTCGGTGAGAGGGAGAACGACCCACTTGAAAGAATCGTAATTCGACCCCTGGGTCCCAGGTCAGATCCAAATGACTCGTAAACACAATCACCGTTTTTCCAAACGACCGAGGAATATGCACCCCAAAATTGGGTTCAAACAGGATGGTATAAGGATAATCTGGCTCGTAATACGTGACTCGATCCGGCCACCGACCCAGGTTTCCCAAGACGATCGTGGTGCGCTGTCGACACTGGTCCAACAAGTGTTGTACCGAAACCATTTTTTTACATGCTCTTGTCTCCAAACTTGGTATGTTTTTGGACAAAAAAATGAGACTGTTTTCTGGCAAACATTAAATTTATTTACAAATTAATAGTTACAATATTTACAATATTTACAATATTTACAAGATTTACAAGATAATATTTACATCAACATAATATTTACATGCAATGCAAACCATTGCGAATAGACAGATCCAAGGGTTTAATCACTTTAAATCCAGTAGTGTTTATCACTTTTTTTTTTCATTCGGGGCATGGTCAAATCCATGGGAGTTTCTTGTTGCTCCATGGCCAACCCTGCTTCAAAATAGTCCAAAAACGAGATGAGATCATTATTCTCATCAAACAGGGAAGGCACCGTGTCCAGCACCTGAGGGTCTTGGATATGCGCCGAGGGAATCCCTTGCGGCAAATAGTCTCCAAATACGGACGACATGATTTGATCTATGGAAGAGTCATCCGTAAGGGTCGGCTCCAACGCCTCGACCACATTTGGATCTGGTAAATAAATCTGAGATGTTGTCTGATTAGATGGTGGATCTGGTAAATAAATCTGAGATGTAGATGTTGATCTGAGATGTTGTCTGATTAGATGGTGGATCTGGTAAAAGAATCTGAGATGTTGTCTCGATTCAGGTGGATCTGGCAGATGAATCTGAGAGATGTTGTCTGCTCAGGTGGATCTGGTAAAAGGATCTGAGATGTTGTTTGCTCAGGTGGATCTGGTAGATGAATCTGAGATGTCGTCTCGACCACAGGTGGATCTGGTAAAAGGATCTGTGATGTTGTCTGCTCAGGTGATGGATCTGGAATACTCACAGGTTGAGGGGTGGACAAGGCCGTGGAAGGTTTGATAATCCTCACAGAAGGCACAGAAGGTCTGATGATGGGTGTGATAATCACTCTTTTCTTTTTGGATAAAGGCTTGGGCTGTTGTTCCAAAGGCCGTTTGTGTGTCTCGGCCGGTACATGAGCCGGGGTCGGAGGGGGTAGCTTGTAAGCCTTTTGATCAAAGCGTTTCCTTTGTCGAAAATCCCCCAGGTGAAATCCATTCTCCAGGAGCTGGGGGAGCATCCTTTCGGGGATAATGTCCACACCAAACATTGTCTTTTGCACCGTCAACAAGATGTAACGGGTTCCAGCCGGGATCGGATACGCCGTGTGAGGTTCCAACACCATTCGATGATAGAGCATCTGGTCAAACGGTTCAAAGCTCCTCCGAAACAAATTGGGATTGGCCCGACACCTGAGACTGGACGAGGGCAATTCATAAATCAGCATGGGCACGTGGGTCGTTTGAATCAGGTGAATCTCGCCCGACTTTACCGTTCGACAGCCAAACGTAAAGTCTTTTTCAAAAAACATGTTGTTGTACATGTACACCATCCTCTTGTCGGTATTTTTCAAGAGTCGATCGGGATTTCTCAACATTCCTTTGGAGATTTTCTCCCACAAGACATCGTCGGGCCTGAATTCGTTCACGTGCTTGGCCTCCCAGATGGATGGCACGCTTGAAATTATCCAACAATGTCTTTTTTTGATGCCAATTGTCTTTGCAAAACAAGACAAACACCCGTTTGGTATTGGGCTCCTGGTAAAGGATGCACGCCCGGACGTGTCCCTGCCGAGCGGCATATACCAAAGCGTCGGTCTTTTCGGGCAGCGTCACGGGCATCACGGTCGTGGAAATGTGCTCGGGAAAGGCATCAATTTGATCCATTGTGCACTAAAGCAAAGCGTCGACTGATACAAAGCGTCGAGACGCGTCTTCTTTTATACGTTCCAACAGGATGTGGGTGGAGTCATCCGTAGCCAATCACGAGTGAAAAATGGGATTGATGGGTTGATGCAAAATGGCACACATGCCTTGCACGGCAATCCAACGATGACAGGTGGTTTGATTACAAAACGGACATTGCCCCAGCTCGCGTCCATTGGCATTTAACAACATCACAGGGGTTCGCTTGAAGGGGCTCGAGGAGCTCCAACTGGCTTGAATATCCTTGAAAGTTTGTTTGGAATGTTGGTCCGTGACACAAATGGTACCGACATTGAGATAGTGTAAAAATTTAAAGAGTTCGTGGCGACATTCTCGATCCATGGCATACGAGACGACTCCGTTGGTCAGCGTGAAACCACTGGTTCTAATACACAACACGGCCAAACCTTGGCTGTGGAAAAAGACTTGGGCATTTTCCTGAGAAGTGGGCATCAATTGCTGTGCATACGGGGGTCTTTGAAACCCTCTGGGTTTGAAAGGATGCCTTGGATACGGAGGCCTGAAAGGGGGTCTCTTGTACAATCTGGGATCTCGTGGCCTTGGTTCCTCGTGCCATCGTTTCTCATTCCTTCGTTCTTCCTTCTCCTCGTGCCATCTTTCCTTGGATCGCGAAGAACGATGAATCACGGAATGAATCTTTTTGACATGGGCCTTTTTGACAGGTGGATCAGGTGATTTAGAAACCATGGGCGATTTAGAAACAATGGGGTCTCTTTCAAAGGTGATTCGGAAACGGTAGATGGTTCCATGGGATCCTTCAAAGGTGATTCGAAAACGGTAGATGGTTCCATGGAATCCTTCAAAGGTGATTCGGAAACGGTAGATTGCTCCATGGGGGGTAACGCATCATAAATGACATCTTCAGAGGCTTCATGGGAGGGAGAAGCTATTGGAGTCGGTGGCAAAGGTGAAATTGGGGTTGGCACACTAAACATGTCAATAAAATCTTCATAGTCTGGCGAATTCATTTTTGCCGGAATGAGTATCATGAGATGAGACAAATCTTTAAACTCTACAAAAAAAAAAAAAAAAAAAAAAAAAATTTTTTTTTTTTTTTTTTTTTTTTTTTTTTTTTTTTTTTTTTTTAGTAAGGTTGTAATCATTTTCCAAGTCATTGATGAATGCCATCAAGTTTGTTCAGACTGAAAAAAAATGTTTGCGAGTGAACGAGAACGTTGAGAGATAGCTGAAGGAGGTCGAGATAATCTTTTTACTCGACTGTTCCAACGCCATGGATTGGAAGTGATTGTCCACTCTTTTTCCCCCTGTAAAATACCCTTTTCAATATTTTATTTTCGCGTGACATACCTTGCACTTTAGAGTTTAACTCATTTTCTTTGATTTTCCACTCTTGTTCTTTGGTTTTCAAGACGTCATTTTCTTGCTTCAATATATCCTTTTCCCTTTGAATCAGGTCATTTTTCTCTTTCAATATATCCTTTTCCTTTTGAATCTGGTCATTTTTCTCTTTCAATATATCCTTTTCCTTTTGAATCAGGTCATTCTTGGCTTTCATCTCGTTGAGTTTGGCCTTTAATATCACCTTTTGGTCCATGGCCCACTCTTGTTTTACATTTTTAATTTCATTCATGATATTTTGTTGTTTGCGAGACAACACGTACTGTTCGTCTCTAATCCTTTGAAAGGAACCATTCCCCCCGTTATTTCCCTCCTTCAAATACAATTTTTTGTTACCGTATAGATGCAAACATAGAGGGGTCCATTCCTCCGTTTCCTCGTAACACGGATGAAAGGGAATCACACAATTTAAAAATTTCCAGCCCGTCACATGGATGGGTACACTCCATTTGAAATGACCCCACTCGTCAGATGTACGTTTAATCATCTTTTCCCAACTAGACACATTTTTATGGCCCACCTGCTCCCACAGTAATTTTTCTATGCCTCCTGGGAACAAAGTACACAGAGAGGCAATGTTGTGCGGGTGCAAGGGTCGATTGATGTGAAAATGGGACCATTGTTCTAGATTCATCAAATTGTCTGGAATGTCGTCCTTGTCACACGACGATCTCGGTTGACTCACGTACATTATGGTCCGTACCAAGTGAAATGCATGTTTAATCTTGATGCATTTCTTGGCCCGACCGCTGTTTGGAAATTCATAACGAATTTTTTCTTTCCAAATGTTTTCAAAAAAACTCTCTGGTTTACATGCCAAAATCATGTGTCGATGTTGTATTTTACCCTTTTCATTCACCAATCCATCGCACAGACACCAAAAGGGTAAAATACAACATTGATCCCGAATCTTTTCCATCTCCTTACGAAATGTATCAAACACATCATGTTTGACCGAAATGTGAAACCACTCCAAGTCTCCCTTCAGATAACGTTCAACTATTCCCCAAACATCTTTTCCCAAGCCTCCGTGAAATTCTATCCCCTCTTCCCACATTTCGGGTTTTTCCAACATGGAATCATAAAAACCTACACTATTCAATTTGCGACGGCCAGCCATGTCCCGAGGATTGGATTGAAAGTGTTGACATTCACACGTTTCCACCTCTATTGCCTCTGCAATATCCTCCTCTTTTTCCTCCACAATGGCTGAGAAATCTTTTTCATTCGTTACGAAAAGCTTCAAACATGACACGATGTGATTCACATTGACGGAAAGATGCTTTTCCCCATAATTCCATTGTCGACGTCCAAAACAAAAAATGCATTGCTTACGAGAATCCAATGTATGTGTTTTAGGGGCATGATTATAATAAAAGTGTTTTAATGTCATGGGCTCGAGACATTCAGGGCAACACACGGGATCGTTTGAATGGTTATGAAGATGCCTGAAAAAAGTCGCAAAAGATTTAATCATGTCTGATTGTATTATGGTGATTAAAAAGACCAAGCCACCAAACCGTCTACAACTTTAAACCCTACAAAAAAAAAAAAAAAAAAAAAAAAAGTTTATTTATTTAAAATTTATTTTATAAAATATATTTTATATATATATAAATATATATATATATATATATATATATATATATATATATATATATATATATATATATATATATATATATATATATATATATATATATATATATATATATATATATATATATATATATATATATATATATATATATATATATTTTTTTTTTTTTTTTTTTTTTACTTGTAGAGGACAGTTTAACTGTCCATTTCCTTTTTCATTTGAAATATTTTCACACACAAAAGATACTACACACACAAAATGTTTAGTCTCTTTATTTATTTTTATTTTTTATTTCTCCATTTCCCCTTTCTTATTTCCATGTTTCAACCATTCTATGCGGTTGAATGTCGAGCAGGATGAATTGAATCAACCTCGGGAGAGACAAAAGATTATGATGAGCATCAGATTTGCTTGAATTAAACATGTATTTCTCAACTCTTGCCAGGTAAAGAATGTAATTCCGAATATTTACCTTGATTCTCAAAGCATTGAACAAAATGATTTGTTTTATGCTTGGCTCATTGCATGCTTTGGCCTGTTTTCCTTGCATGCTTGGCCTGAATCTTTCATGATTTTTTAAAAAACTCTTTTCATCCTTATAAAATGGTTCCCTTTTGTTTCAAATCTCTCGTATTTACCTGAAAAAGGCATACCCTTTGACTCTTTCCCTGCCTATTTACCTGCTCACTCCGTGCCCACTTTACTATGCCCAAGTCCGTGGCTTATATTTTATTAAACAATCTTTGAGGTTCTGCTGTATAACGTCACGAGTTTATGCAATAATAAGGTGAGTGTCTTGATGAAAATATAAAGAATAAAAATATTAAAAATAATTGAATGAATAAAAATAATTTTATAAAATACAAATGAAATAATAAAATAAATTTCAACAATGTTTTCAAAATAATTCTTTCCAAACTGTGATGCTTCTCAGTCAACCTCGACCACCGACATATTATTTTCAAAATGAGCACAAGTGAAATGATGCAATCGTGTCCAACGTTGGCATACAGAGGAGCCCAAAAAAATGGGAGAACGACTACTGGTCCCGAGCTATGCTCCTTTCCAGTAATCATTCTCCCATTTTTCTGGGGCTCAAGGCAGTGTCTAAGAGGCTCTTAGAGGGTCGGGTGTTCTGCAGAGGGGGCACGTGTTGCTCACCTCCAAGTGTCGGAGGAGACAACGCAAGTGAAAGGTATGGCCGCATTGCGTCGTTTTCGGCCAGTGCATCGTGCTGAGGCAAATTGAACACGAATCTGGCACTTGGAAGACACAATCGGGCCATGTGTGCCCAAAACACCCGTCCAACACTGCTTGCGCCAATCGAGTCCAGGTGGTCAAGTTTTGCGCCCCATAGCGTCTCCAAGCCTTGTACACCAAACAATACAACTTGGGATGGCATACTGAGTCCAGAGGGCTTGGACAAAGGCGCCTTTCCCTTTGGCAGCCTCTTGCTCCATAAATTCATTGTCCAGGTCAGCAGGTTCGAAAGACGAAAAACTTTCAAACCAAGGCACGTCATGGGGGTCGTGGTCAGGTAAAATTTCCATCATCAACTCGATAATGTGGACCGCATAGACAGTTTCCATTTCAATCACCTCGGAAGGTTTTAAACGAGTTAACACACCTCGAAAGTTTGTCATGAAGGTGATGTAATCCCCAAGGTCTGCCTCTTGGTACACGGCAAGATTCAGGGTGAAGGCTAATTCGTGTTCCATGTCTCTGCGTAAAATGAAGCGACTGGCTTCTGAGCGCTGCTTTTATAGTGGACAAAAGGAAACAGTCGACTGATAAGAGAAGGAAATGAGTGATAAGAGCTTTCGAGTCAAAAAATAAAAAGAGACAGGGTTGAATCATTCATCATTTATTGATAGCATGTACATGGGTGGGTTGAATAAGGAATCCATTGGGGCCCAATGTCATGAGAGGATGATGTTTAGGCACCCACAAAATAATGTTGTTTGAACCCTCCGAGGGTTCCTGTTTGAGTCTTTTAGGGGCCAAGGGTGGTTCCATGCGTCTCTTTCCAAGATCGAGGCGTTGGACGTGGAAGGAGGGAGAAAGGGTCTGGGTACCCTTGTCACAACGAGGGATCAGAGGTGGAATCACCTCATCCATGGGTGGTTTTTCAGGTTCGGCAGGTATTTCAAGTTCAACGGGGGGATATGGGTATTTTTTCAGGTTCAACAGGGGAGTAGGTATTCTTTCAAGTCTTTGAGCAGGTTCGGCAGGTCTTTCAGGTTCAACAGGTGGATTAGGCATTCTTTCAATGGTTCGGCAGGTCTCTCAGGTCTTTCAACAGGTGGAGTAGGTATTTCAGGTTCAACAGGTGAATTAGGCATTCTTTCAGGTCTCTGAGCCCTCATGCAGGCCTCATACACCATCTGTATGGAGGGTTTGGATCCATTTTGCATCCGACGCATGTCTTGCACCTTTTGGATAAAGGTTTGGACCCACAGTCTCACCAAGATGGCATTGGGGACGGACGAGTCTTGGACATGCAAGACGGGAGCCGTTTTGAAACTCTCCACAAACAGATTGCTAGGGTTCTCCACCAGAGCCGAGCCCGCATTGAGACTGAGGGCAAAACTCGTGGCCAACGACGACTGTTCGGCATTCAAAATGTTAAAGACGACAGCGGGAGTCACCAATTTTGACTTTTGCGTCATGATGGGATACGATTTGTGGTCCGGCAACACATCTTTGCCTTGAAGGGCGAGGTGGTCGAATCGTTTGGCAAATTGGTATACTTTGGAACGACCGAGAAGGGCGCCAACATCCACCAGTCGAAAGTAGAGCTTGCCATCCTTTCCAACCATAGCAGCCAAGGGATAATGTTGACGAGGCAGGAGAAGTTTGAACCACATGATGACTCTTGTAAAACACGGCGAGTGAATGAATCGCAACGGAAGGCTGTCAAACATTTATATCTCTTTCTAAAAAAAAAAAAAATTTTTTTTTTTTTTTTTTTTTTTTTTACATGGTTAAACATTTTACAGCTCGACAATTATGTCCATGCTTCATCTTACATTCCTTGAAGAATTTCCCTGGTGTTGGGGAAAACCATTTTTGACATAATGGTACATTGTCTGCCAACGTACGCTATTTTCGTCCGTCATCAGCATGGCCAGGGGTAGATATTCTTTGCCATGTTTCAAAATTTCCTCCACTTTGGCTTCGGTGGGTTCGCCGTGCAACATTCGTTCTTGAAACACCATCGATTCCAACAAGACGTGGAAGGCACAATCATGGGAGGGTTCATCTCCCCGACCACACACCAAACAATCCGATTGACAAGAGCAGGGATCCGAAACGACGGGCATGGTGGCACGATCAAGGGTCAAAAGGAACGACGATACAATGGTCAAATGGCACACATGCAAGAGGAAAGTTCAAACGGCAGATTTCAAACGGCAGCCGAGATGAAATGATTATTGCAGAAAAGATGTTCATTTTCCCACATTAAATGGGTTAAAAAAAAAAAAAAAAAAAAAAAAAAAAAAAAATTTTTTTTTTTTTTTTTAATGCTTATAAGGAAATACTTTGCAGCTCTAAATTATTTTTATAGTTTTCTTGCAACTTTATTTGCTGTTTTGAAAACATTCATAATTATGACTTCTTCCATGAAAACTTTAATCACTGAATTGGAAGAAAATATTGTCCCAGGTATGCTTGAAGAAACTGTCTTTAATTTGTCATATCATAGGCGAAGATTGGAACGTTTAGCCGGTATATTGAAATTTCAAGCACTACTCGAAACTATCCCGTTCCGGTCAAGGTGGTAAAAAATGAAAATGGATTTCACATTACGGACTGTGTTTGGAGTACGGAAAACTGCACTGAAGGACCAGACACTTGTGATTGTTATTCTTTATTTAAAGAACCCGAAAAATATTTTATTGTGAAGCAATTTGATCACGTCGTTGTACGGGATGGATCAATACATCACAAGGATTGTTTGATAAAAGCCCATTGTCAATGTGGGAAAATGACATCTCTATTACAATAATCATTTCATCTCGGCTGCCGTTTGAAATCTGCCGTTTGAACTTTCCTCTTGCATGTGTGCCATTTGACCATTGTATCGTCGTTCCTTTTGACCCTTGATCGTGCCACCATGCCCGTCGTTTCGGATCCCTGCTCTTGTCAATCGGATTGTTTGGTGTGTGGTCGGGGAGATGAACCCTCCCATGATTGTGCCTTCCACGTCTTGTTGGAATCGATGGTGTTTCAAGAACGAATGTTGCACGGCGAACCCACCGAAGCCAAAGTGGAGGAAATTTTGAAACATGGCAAAGAATATCTACCCCTGGCCATGCTGATGACGGACGAAAATAGCGTACGTTGGCAGACAATGTACCATTATGTCAAAAATGGTTTTCCCCAACACCAGGGAAATTCTTCAAGGAATGTAAGATGAAGCATGGACATAATTGTCGAGCTGTAAAATGTTTAACCAAAAAAAAAAAAAAAAAAAAAAAAAAAAAAAAAAATTTTTTTTTTTTTTTTTTTTTTTTTTTTTTTTTTTTTTAGAAAGAGAGTATAAATGTTTGACAGCCTTCCGTTGCGATTCATTCACTCGCCGTGTTTTACAAGAGTCATCATGTGGTTCAAACTTCTCCTGCCTCGTCAACATTATCCCTTGGCTGCTATGGTTGGAAAGGATGGCAAGCTCTACTTTCGACTGGTGGATGTTGGCGCCCTTCTCGGTCGTTCCAAAGTATACAAATTTGCCAAACGATTCGACCACCTCGCCCTTCAAGGCAAAGATGTGTTGCCGGACCACAAATCGTATCCCATCATGACGCAAAAGTCAAAATTGGTGACTCCCGCTGTCGTCTTTAACATTTTGAATGCCGAACAGTCGTCGTTGGCCACGAGTTTTGCCCTCAGTCTCAATGCGGGCTCGGCTCTGGTGGAGAACCCTAGCAATCTGTTTGTGGAGAGTTTCAAAACGGCTCCCGTCTTGCATGTCCAAGACTCGTCCGTCCCCAATGCCATCTTGGTGAGACTGTGGGTCCAAACCTTTATCCAAAAGGTGCAAGACATGCGTCGGATGCAAAATGGATCCAAACCCTCCATACAGATGGTGTATGAGGCCTGCATGAGGGCTCAGAGACCTGAAAGAATGCCTAATTCACCTGTTGAACCTGAAATACCTACTCCACCTGTTGAAAGACCTGAGAGACCTGTTGAAATTGAAAGAATGCCTAATCCACCTGTTGAACCTGAAAGACCTGCCGAACCTGCTCAAAGACTTGAAATACCTACTCCCCCTGTTGAACCTGAAAAAATACCCATATCCCCTGTTGAACTTGAAATACCTGCCGAACCTGAAAAACCACCCATGGATGAGGTGATTCCACCTCTGATCCCTCGTTGTGACAAGGGTACCCAGACCCTTTCTCCCTCCTTCCACGTCCAACGCCTCGATCTTGGAAAGAGACGCATGGAACCACCCTTGGCCCCTAAAAGACTCAAACAGGAACCCTCGGAGGGTTCAAACAACATTATTTTGTGGGTGCCTAAACATCATCCTCTCATGACATTGGGCCCCAATGGATTCCTTATTCAACCCACCCATGTACATGCTATCAATAAATGATGAATGATTCAACCCTGTCTCTTTTTATTTTTTGACTCGAAAGCTCTTATCACTCATTTCCTTCTCTTATCAGTCGACTGTTTCCTTTTGTCCACTATAAAAGCAGCGCTCAGAAGCCAGTCGCTTCATTTTACGCAGAGACATGGAACACGAATTTAGCCTTCACCCTGAATCTTGCCGTGTACCAAGAGGCAGACCTTGGGGATTACATCACCTTCATGACAAACTTTCGAGGTGTGTTAACTCGTTTAAAACCTTCCGAGGTGATTGAAATGGAAACTGTCTATGCGGTCCACATTATCGAGTTGATGATGGAAATTTTACCTGACCACGACCCCCATGACGTGCCTTGGTTTGAAAGTTTTTCGTCTTTCGAACCTGCTGACCTGGACAATGAATTTATGGAGCAAGAGGCTGCCAAAGGGAAAGGCGCCTTTGTCCAAGCCCTCTGGACTCAGTATGCCATTCCCAAGTTGTATTGTTTGGTGTACAAGGCTTGGAGACGCTATGGGGCGCAAAACTTGACCACCTGGACTCGATTGGCGCAAGCAGTGTTGGACGGGTGTTTTGGGCACACATGGCCCGATTGTGTCTTCCAAGTGCCAGATTCGTGTTCAATTTGCCTCAGCACGATGCACTGGCCGAAAACGACGCAATGCGGCCATACCTTTCACTTGCGTTGTCTCCTCCGACACTTGGAGGTGAGCAACACGTGCCCCCTCTGCAGAACACCCGACCCTCTAAGAGCCTCTTAGACACTGCCTTGAGCCCCAGAAAAATGGGAGAATGATTACTGGAAAGGAGCATAGCTCGGGACCAGTAGTCGTTCTCCCATTTTTTTGGGCTCCTCTGTATGCCAACGTTGGACACGATTGCACGCAACACTTGTGCTCATTTCAAAATAATATGTCGGTGGTCGAGGTTGGCCGAGAAGCATCACAGTTTGGAAAGAATTATTTTGAAAACATTGTTGAAATTTATTTTATTATTTCATTTGTATTTTATAAAATTATTTTTATTCATTCAATTATTTTTAATCTTTTTATTCTTTATATTTTCATCAAGACACTCACCTTATTATTGCATAAACTCGTGACGTCATACATCAGAACCTCAAAGATTGTTTAATAAAATATAAGCCACGGACTTGGGCATAGTAAAGTGGGCACGGAGTGAGCAGGTAAATAGGCAGGGAAAGAGTCAAAGGGTATGCCTTTTTCAGGTAAATACGAGAGATTTGAAACAAAAGGGAACCATTTTATAAGGATGAAAAGAGTTTTTTAAAAAATCATGAAAGATTCAGGCCAAGCATGCAAGGAAAACAGGCCAAAGCATGCAATGAGCCAAGCATAAAACAAATCATTTTGTTCAATGCTTTGAGAATCAAGGTAAATATTCGGAATTACATTCTTTACCTGGCAAGAGTTGAGAAATACATGTTTAATTCAAGCAAATCTGATGCTCATCATAATCTTTTGTCTCTCCCGAGGTTGATTCAATTCATCCTGCTCGACATTCAACCGCATAGAATGGTTGAAACATGGAAATAAGAAAGGGGAGAAATGGAGAAATAAAAAATGTAAATAAAGAGACTAAACATTTTGTGTGTGTAGTATCTTTTGTGTGTGAAAATATTTCAAATGAAAAAGGAAATGGACAGTTAAACTGTCCTCTACAAAAAAAAAAAAAAAAAAAAAAATATATATATATATATATATATATATATATATATATATATATATATATATATATAATATATATATATATATATATATATATATATATATATATATATATATATATATATATATATATATATATATATATATATATATATATATATATATATATAAATATATATTTACTATAAAATATATTTTATATATTTTATATATTTTAAAAAAAAAAAATTTTTTTTTTTTTTTTTTTTTTTTTTTTTGTAGGGTTTAAAGTTGTAGACGGTTTGGTGGCTTGGTCTTTTTAATCACCATAATACAATCAGACATGATTAAATCTTTTGCGACTTTTTTCAGGCATCTTCATAACCATTCAAACGATCCCGTGTGTTGCCCTGAATGTCTCGAGCCCATGACATTAAAACACTTTTATTATAATCATGCCCCTAAAACACATACATTGGATTCTCGTAAGCAATGCATTTTTTGTTTTGGACGTCGACAATGGAATTATGGGGAAAAGCATCTTTCCGTCAATGTGAATCACATCGTGTCATGTTTGAAGCTTTTCGTAACGAATGAAAAAGATTTCTCAGCCATTGTGGAGGAAAAAGAGGAGGATATTGCAGAGGCAATAGAGGTGGAAACGTGTGAATGTCAACACTTTCAATCCAATCCTCGGGACATGGCTGGCCGTCGCAAATTGAATAGTGTAGGTTTTTATGATTCCCTGTTGAAAAACCCGAAATGTGGGAAGAGGGGATAGAATTTCACGGAGGCTTGGGAAAAGATGTTTGGGGAATAGTTGAACGTTATCTGAAGGGAGACTTGGAGTGGTTTCACATTTCGGTAAAACATGATGTGTTTGATACATTTCGTAAGGAGATGGAAAAGATTCGGGATCAATGTGTCATTTTACCCTTTTGGTGTCTGTGCGATGGATTGGTGAATGAAAAGGGTAAAATACAACATCGACACATGATTTTGGCATGTAAACCAGAGAGTTTTTTGAAAACATTTGGAAAGAAAAAATTCGTTATGAATTTCCAAACAGCGGTCGGGCCAAGAAATGCATCAAGATTAAACATGCATTTCATCTTGGTGCGGACCATAATGTACGTGAGTCAACCGAAATCGTCGTGTGACAAGGGCGACATTCCAGACAATTTGATGAATCTAGAACAATGGTCCCATTTTCACATCAATCGACCCTTGCACCCGCACAACATTGCCTCTCTGTGTACTTTGTTCCCAGGAGGCATAGAAAAATTACTGTGGGAGCAGGTGGGCCATAAAAATGTGTCTAGTTGGGAAAAGATGATTAAACGTACATCTGACGAGTGGGGTCATTTCAAATGGAGTGTACCCATCCATGTGACGGGCTGGAAATTTTTAAATTGTGTGATTCCCTTTCATCCGTGTTACGAGGAAACGGAGGAATGGACCCCTCTATGTTTGCATCTATACGGTAACAAAAAATTGTATTTGAAGGAGGGAAATAACGGGGGGAATGGTTCCTTTCAAAGGATTAGAGACGAACAGTACGTGTTGTCTCGCAAACAACAAAATATCATGAATGAAATTAAAAATGTAAAACAAGAGTGGGCCATGGACCAAAAGGTGATATTAAAGGCCAAACTCAACGAGATGAAAGCCAAGAATGACCTGATTCAAAAGGAAAAGGATATATTGAAAGAGAAAAATGACCAGATTCAAAAGGAAAAGGATATATTGAAAAAAAAATGACCTGATTCAAAGGGAAAAGGATATATTGAAGCAAGAAAATGACGTCTTGAAAACCAAAGAACAAGAGTGGAAAATCAAAGAAAATGAGTTAAACTCTAAAGTGCAAGGTATGTCACGCGAAAATAAAATATTGAAAAGGATATTACAGGGAAAAAGAGTGGACAGAATCACTTCCAATCCATGGCGTTGGAACAGTCGAGTAAAAAGATTATCTCGACCTCCTTCAGCTATCTCTCAACTGTCTCGTTCACTAACACATTTTTCAGTCTGAACAAACTTGGTGGCATTCATCAATGACTTGGAAAATGATTACAACCTTACTAAAAAAAAAAAAAAAAAAATTTTTTTTTTTTTTTTTTTTTTTTTAGTTGTAGAGTTTAAAGATTTGTCTCATCTCATGATACTCATTCCGGCAAAAATGAATTCGCCAGACTATGAAGATTTTATTGACATGTTTAGTGTGCCAACCCCAATTTCACCTTTGCCACCGACTCCAATAGCTTCTCCCTCCCATGAAGCCTCTGAAGATGTCATTTATGATGCGTTACCCCCATGGAGCAATCTACCGCAATTTACCGTTTTCGAATCACCTTTGAAGGATTCCCATGGAACCATCTACCGTTTCCGAGTCACCTTTGAAAGAACCCATTGTTTCTAAATCGCCCATGGTTTCTAAATCACCTGATCCACCTGTCAAAAAGGCCCCTGTCAAAAGATTCATTCCGTGATTCATCGTTCTTCGCGATCCAAGGAAAGATGGCACGAGGAGAAGGAAGAACGAAGGAATGAGAAACGATGGCACGAGGAACCAAGGCCACGAGATCCCAGATTGTACAAGAGACCCCCTTTCAGGCCTCCGTATCCAAGGCATCCTTTCAAACCCAGAGGGTTTCAAAGACCCCCGTATGCACAGCAATTGATGCCCACTTCTCAGGAAAATGCCCAAGTCTTTTTCCACAGCCAAGGTTTGGCCGTGTTGTGTATTAGAACCAGTGGTTTCACGCTGACCAACGGAGTCGTCTCGTATGCCATGGATCGAGAATGTCGCCACGAACTCTTTAAATTTTTACACTATCTCAATGTCGGTACCATTTGTGTCACGGACCAACATTCCAAACAAACTTTCAAGGATATTCAAGCCAGTTGGAGCTCCTCGAGCCCCTTCAAGCGAACCCCTGTGATGTTGTTAAATGCCAATGGACGCGAGCTGGGGCAATGTCCGTTTTGTAATCAAACCACCTGTCATCGTTGGATTGCCGTGCAAGGCATGTGTGCCATTTTGCATCAACCCATCAATCCCATTTTTCACTCGTGATTGGCTACGGTGACTCCACCCACATCCTGTTGACGTATAAAAAAGAAGACGCGTCTCGACGCTTTGTATCAGTCGACGCTTTGCTTTAGTGCACGATGGATCAAATTGATGCCTTTCCCGAGCACATTTCCACGACCGTGATGCCCGTGACGCTGCCCGAGAAGACCGACGCTTTGGTATATGCCGCTCGGCAGGGACACGTCCGGGCGTGCATCCTTTACCAGGAGCCCAATACCAAACGAGTGTTTGTCTTGTTTTGCAAAGACAATTGGCATCAAAAAAGACATTGTTGGATAATTTCAAGCGTGCCATCTTGGAGGCCAAGCACGTGAACGAATTCAGGCCCGACGATGTCTTGTGGGAGAAAATCTCCAAAGGAATGTTGAGAAATCCCGATCGACTCTTGAAAAATACCGACAAGAGGATGGTGTACATGTACAACAACATGTTTTTTGTGAAAAAAGACTTTACGTTTGGCTGTCGAACGGTAAAGTCGGGCGAGATTCACCTGATTCAAACGACCCACGTGCCCATGCTGATTTATGAATTGCCCTCGTCCAGTCTCAGGTGTCGGGCCAATCCCAATTTGTTTCGGAGGAGCTTTGAACCGTTTGACCAGATGCTCTATCATCGAATGGTGTTGGAACCTCACACGGCGTATCCGATCCCGGCTGGAACCCGTTACATCTTGTTGACGGTGCAAAAGACAATGTTTGGTGTGGACATTATCCCCGAAAGGATGCTCCCCCAGCTCCTGGAGAATGGATTTCACCTGGGGGATTTTCGACAAAGGAAACGCTTTGATCAAAAGGCTTACAAGCTACCCCCTCCGACCCCGGCTCATGTACCGGCCGAGACACACAAACGGCCTTTGGAACAACAGCCCAAGCCTTTATCCAAAAAGAAAAGAGTGATTATCACACCCATCATCAGACCTTCTGTGCCTTCTGTGAGGATTATCAAACCTTCCACGGCCTTGTCCACCCCTCAACCTGTGAGTATTCCAGATCCATCACCTGAACAGACAACCCCTCAGATTCTTTTACCAGATCCACCTGTGGTCGAGACGACATCTCAGATTCATCTACCAGATCCACCTGAGCAAACAACATCTCAGATCCTTTTACCAGATCCACCTGAGCAGACAACATCTGAGATTCATCTGCCAGATCCACCAGAATCGACAACATCTCAGATTCTTTTACCAGATCCACCATCTAATCAGACAACATCTCAGATTTATTTACCAGAACCACCATCTAATCAGACAACATCTCAGATTTATTTACCAGATCCAAATGTGGTCGAGGCGTTGGAGCCAACCCTTACGGATGACTCTTCCATAGATCAAATCATGTCGTCCGTATTTGGAGACTATTTGCCGCAAGGGATTCCCTCGGCGCATTCTCAAGACCCTCAGGTGCTGGACACGGTGCCTTCCCTGTTTGACGAGAATAATGATCTCATCTCGTTTTTGGATTATTTTGAAGCAGGGTTGGCCATGGAGCAACAAGAAACTCCCATGGATTTGACCATGCCCCGAATGAAAAAAAAAAGTGATAAACACTACTGGATTTAAAGTGATTAAACCATTGAATCTGTCTATTCGCAATGGTTTGCATTGCATGTAAATATTATGTTGATGTAAATATTATCTTGTAAATCTTGTAAATATTGTAACTATTAATTTGTAAATAAATTTAATGTTTGTCAGAAACAGTCTCATTTTTTTGTCCAAAAACATACCAAGTTTGGAGACAAGAGCATGTAAAAAAAATGGTTTCGGTACAACACTTGTTGGACCAGTGTCGACAGCGCACCACGATCGTCTTGGGAAACCTGGGTCGGTGGCCGGATCGAGTCACGTATTACGAGCCAGATTATCCTTATACCATCCTGTTTGAACCCAATTTTGGGGTGCATATTCCTCGGTCGTTTGGAAAAACGGTGATTGTGTTTACGAGTCATTTGGATCTGACCTGGGACCCAGGGGTCGAATTACGATTCTTTCAAGTGGGTCGTTCTCCCTCTCACCGAGTTTGGGAAGCGTATCAACCTCACATGACGGATGCGTACAGTGTCGATTTGACAGACTGCCTTCGAGTCGCAGACGTGTACGTGAAATGGTTGACGTGGTTGGACGATTGGGAAATGCATCGAGACGATCCTGTGCCTTGGCGCATCGTGGGTCTTCAACCTTGGAAACGGGCTTTGGAACACCACGTGCAGCGCTCGCATGAAAAGGCTTTGGCGCATGGAATGCCCTCTGACGTCACGCTCCTCGATCATATATAAAGCGAGCCCTTTGCCGCTCGAAATCATTCTGCTCATTGAAGCAACATGTCTGTGTTGAGTCAACCCGCCTATTTTGCGCATGCCAACGTGTTTCATCACGAGGGCAAGCCAGTGCCCATCGAATTGTCCATTGCCACGATTCCCAGGGATGGCAGCGATCCCGAGGTGATGTGCATCACCGTGAATCATGCCGGGCAACCCTCCAATCCCAAAGATGTTCGATTCAATTGCCAAGAAAATGCCCGTCTTCGTCTGATGCACCACCCGTTACCCAAGAGTGTGCCCGTGGAATACTTGCCCTTTTGCGTGAGGGGCAAGTTTAGTCAGCTGGCCCGAGGCAACAGGGGCCTGATGGTGGTCAAAGGATTAAAACAACAAAAAATGTTTCAAGAGCTCGGACTGTATGCCATGGCCCTGGAGAATCTGCCAGACTTTAAAGACATTTGCGATGGAACCTTTCCCGACCCCATGCATGAGGGGGTGCACGAGGAAGACGACATTTCCTACTGCACCATGGTAAAATCGTACCAATTTGCCAAATACTTGCAGCAATTTAATAAGGTGCATGCGGAATGGAGCTACAAAGTGTCGGCATTGACACAGTAAAGGGACATTGGCCCGGAAAAAGGGGGATCGAATCGACACAATGGTCGATTCGGTCCCCCTTTTTTCGGGTCACATAATGTACCAAGATTGAAAGGTACATTTTAAAAACTTTTGCTGTTGGATAAATTTATCCATATTTTAAAACCGTTTGCTGTTTGATGCAGCAAGATTGAATTTATCCGTATTTTAAAAACGTGGCATTGAATCGTGCTGTTGGATGCACCAAGATTGAAATGCACGTATTTTAAAAACTTGGCATTGAATCGTGCAGCAAGATTAAATTTATCCGTATGGTGGAACCTTGGTGCTGAATCGTGCTGTTGGATGCCATCAATGTCTGGTGATTCAAGATTGGAAAAGCATCAGCCAATAGGAATCGATTCACGTGACCCTAGTAGAGTATAAAAGGCGAGCGCTCAGCCACCAGAGACATTCTCACTCAGCAACATGTCTTCTCTAGCGTTTTTCGCCCATGCTAACGTATTTCACCATGGTGGTCAACCTGTGCCGGTCGAACTCTCCATTGCCAGCATACCGGAGGATGGCACAGAGCCCAAGGTGATGTGTATCACGGTGGATCACACCAACCTCCTCACGACAGACAAAGACAGACGAGCCAACCGCTACATTAACGAACGGCTCAGCCTGAAAAGTCACCTGCCTGGATCCGTGCCTCTCGAATACTTGGATTTCTGCGTCCGGGGCAAGTTTGGTCACCTGGCCCAAGGAAACAGAGGCCTCATTGTCGTGAAGGGCTCAGATCAGCGGAAAATTTTTGAAAAGCTGGGACTTTTTACGATCAATCTGGAAATATTGCCTCATTTCCGGGATTTGAATGACCACAGCCTGCCTGACCACCTGCACGATGATGTGCACGAGGACTTTAACATTTCCGAGTGTACCATGGTGAAATCATATCGATTTGCACGATACCTGCAGTATTTTAATAAGCTGCAGGCTGAATGCAAAAAACAAACGGCTCATTTAGTAGAGTGAGTCAAAAAAAAAAATTTTACCGAAAAAGGGGGGGGATCGAGTCGACACAAGAGTCGACTCGGTCCCCCTTTTTCAAGACACACAATATGCCAACATTGGATGGCATCTTTTTTAAAACTTGCACCAGTCAATAGGAATCGTTTCACATGACATTATTAGAGTATTAAATACACCAAGATTGGAATAATATATAGATTAAACTTACCTATTGTCGTCTTTTTATCACACCCAGATGTAAGGGCTTGTCTCGTTGAGTGGGCATATCCTCTGTTTTCTCACCAAGATGGGAGGCTTGTCTCGTTGAATTGGCATGTTTTCTCACCAAAATGCATGTTAGGGCTTGTCTCGTTGAATTGGCATGATTTCTGTTTTCTCATCGAAATTGGAGGGCTTGTCTCGTTGAATTGGTATCTTTTCTCACCAAAATGCATGTTAGGGCTTGTCTCGTTGAATGGACTGATCCCCCGTTTTCTCACCAAAATACATACATTTCATTTGGGGCCGAATGAATGAGCAATACATTGCATCCATCACAAAATAACACAATTACCAACCTTGTAAATAAAAATCCTGTGGGAGACGTATTATACATTTCAAAAGGTCGTTTTCCATTTCCAAGCATTTTTTGAAAGGGCGGTGCTCAGCTATTTTTGTACCAGCTCACAAGGGAATAGGGATTAATGAAGAAGTTGACAAATTAGCTAAAGCCTCTCCAGAGCCGTGGAATATTATTTCTTGGATAACTTATGAAGATCTACATACATATTTTAAAAAACAACACAAAATCAAAAGTGAAGAAATATGGAAAAAGAACAAGAGACATAAAATTTTTTTTTTTATATTTCTCATCTTGAAAAATGGAACAGACAGGCAGCAAAAAATAGAAATACAGAAGTTTTAATCAATAAGTTGCGAGTTAAAAAATTACCGTTAAATGATATATATTTCCTTTTTAAACTAACAGATTCTCCTTTGTGTGCAGATTGTAAAGTACCAGAAACTCTAGTGAACATTTTATATTAAACTGTATCAAATACAAATCACAGCGTGAAATTTTGAAAAATTTTATCTCCAACCACGGAGAATGGTCTTATTCCTCAATAGCGAAATGTAAATCAATAGAGCATGTTCAAAAAGTTGAAAAATTTCTGACATCATCCAATAGATTCTAAAATTCCAGTTACTCTATACTCTACTTTCATCAATCTCAGTTGAAGCACAACTCGATAATTCAAATTACTGATAGACTGCAATCATGAACTGTGTGTTATAACTTGGATTAGAAGCTGATCAAAATTTTATCGGAGCATAAGGCGTTAGCCAAGTCTCCACTTTTTCAGTGTTTGCACTGAACTGAACTGAACTGAACTGAACAATTCGTTCGAGCTTTCGTTTGCATTTTCGTTCAAGTTTATTCAAAATTTTATTGATTTTACCAAAACAAAAAGTTCTTTTCAGAACTTAAGTTCATTTTAAATTGCCTTTGTTATTTAAAATTTTTATAATGGATCTTATATCATCGAGATATAGAAAACCTAAAGGTCGTCCTACCAAAAGGAGAAAGATGTTGGCTGAAAATAGCAAGAAGCGATGGCAGAAATCTTCTAAAACTGTTGATGAAAAAAGTAATAGTATGGTATTGTGTGCAGAGATACATTATCTGAACCGAGTACATCTTCCCAACCTGAGGCAAGCTATATTTTCACCCACAAGGCTGTGTTTTCTGAACTATTGCAGAAAGTTCCTTGTAAATATTGTACAAACTGTACCCTTGTTATAAAACAACACCATTCCATGGGGGTATTCTACAAAGATGGAACTTTTATGCGAATCATGTCATGAAAGCTATGGAAGTGTTTTTTAAAGTTTCCGAGAAGAGGCCAAAAATTCTCATGATATAAACAGCAAACTGGTCAGTGCCTTCCTATCCATAGGCAGAGGGTATGCTGCTTTGGAAACCTTTTCAGGTTGAATCCTAGGAGGACCCACTTTTGGTCGCCAAATTTTTTTGTCGCCAAATTTTGAGCGATAAAGGTTACAATATGGTAACCCTTCCATTTCATCCAAAAATTTGGATTTTCAAATCACCTAAAAAATGGCAACCCTAAAAAAGTACAACGTTTTTCGCCTTTTCCGAAAAAACGTCATTTTGACATTTGACTTCGTTTGAGAAGGTCTGCTCTCCACCGGTTGTTGTTAAGAATGGCGTGTGAAAGGAAATTAATTGAAAGTGAGGCTACGACAGGTTTCTTTGTGCTCCTGGGCACAAAGGGGAAGAAAGAGACATTAGAATGGTGTATGAAAGCTAATTTAATTGCTTCTCGTTATGAATGTCCGAGGTTTAAAAAAAATATGCGTTTGTAAGAACGAAAGGGAACGGTTGACGGCTACGAATGGCATTGCCGCAACCAGTCGAAAGATAATCGCCACGACGTTGTTCTGTGTGTGAGAAAGGGCACTTGGTTTAGCGAAAGCAAACTTGCTATAATAATTATCTTGCGTTTGACCAGATATTGGTTTGGCAAGAGCATGAATGCGTTCGTGGTGAATGACTTGAAAGTTAATAAGAACAGGTCACAAGTTGGTGGATGACAATTTTCATGAATTCCTTGCATCCATCGCAAGGGTGTATCCACCAACGGAACATGACTAAATGCAAGCGTAAGAAACATGACTAAATGCCTTTTAAAATTTTTTAAAATGATTGATTTCATGAATTTCTTCAATTTTATATTTGCGAAACGCCCCTTTCGTCCTTTTTTAAAAATGTAAATCATGTTGTACACACTGGTTTTAGAATGCTTTTTTAAAATGAATTTCATTACTTTCTCCGTTTTTTTCTTTATATAATGATTAATTTAAGGTATTTATTCGTTTTCATCTTTGCGAAACGCCCATTTCATCCCCCGCTGACGCATGCGCTTCCCAAGAGTTTTTCGTCATTGACGCCTTTTTGAAAACCTTCAATTTGGCGCTTTTTGGCGAACAATTTTTGGCGCCAAAAACAGCAGTGGGTCCTCCTAGGATTTTACCGAGTTTTGCGATATTTGGAAAAGAATTGATTGGTTTAACATTTCTGTAGGATAATTGGAAAGTGTCTGATTTGCGTCCTTTATTATGGTCTTGTACTTTTGAAACATTAGTTCAGTTTTATTGGATTATTTCTCAAATCATCAAAGAATTGAATAGTCCTTGAAAGAAGGTAAGTATACCTTCTATAAATTAAAATATTCACTAGAATTCCGATTTGTATCGTGTACAGTAAAAATAATTCTAAACAAATGATTGGGGTGACTGAGTTCCCCCGCACTACCATTAATGTTAGTATCGAGTACGCGCCTGCTCCCGGGTTAAAACATTTTGAAGTCTTCTCGCTTTAAATGTTAAAAAGTAACACAATTATTCTTCATCGGAATTTTATATTCTTTTTCATAATTTAACATTAATTCTAAATGCTAATTGTGTGAGGTTTAAAATTACAGTTCTTTTAAACAGTTATTTACAATTATAGCATTTA
This sequence comes from Trichonephila clavipes, assembly GCA_019973935.1. NCBI lineage: Eukaryota > Metazoa > Arthropoda > Arachnida > Araneae > Nephilidae > Trichonephila > Trichonephila clavipes. The sequence continues at coordinate 50,171 of BMAU01020512.1, forward strand.
TCTTAAAAAAAAATCATTTTACATTTTTGTATACAATGTCGTGCACACAGTTTTACTCTCCTTACAGTTCAGCTATTATATCAAGAATAATGTTTTATTTTTTTTAAAAATGAACTCGTGCGAAGAGTCGGTGTTTCAGCCAGTATACGTTTGATGTATCAGTACTGAAGAAGGTATTTTATAAATAATTTCTTATTACTGAATTTGGCCGCGGTAGCCGAGTGGTATAGGTATCGGATCGTGGCTTGCCTTGTCACGAGTTCGAGCCCAGTACCACTAAAGACCCGCCGTGTAGGGCAGCGATGCACGTTAAATCTGTTGAGAGTTGAAACGTTTTCCCGTTGGTGTGGTGTGGTAGTTAGAGAGAGGGGTGCCAGCTCAGGTGTCATCCACGTCACTTGACCATGGTTCAAAATTACGTGGTCCGTCGTCAAAAGCCCTCGTGCAGCTGAACACTGCGACGTTAATATTCAATCAATCAATTTTATTACTAAATTAAGAACAAGTTTAATAATTATTAGGGACTTCCACGGGCTTGTGTTGTAGAGGAAAGTTTTCAAAGGAAGGTTTAATATCAGAAATTGACACTTAAAGAGTTATTTTTCTATATTTAGCTGAGATCTATATTTTGTCTTCAAGGCATCCACTGCAGAAAATCCGGTTTGAAAAAGGTAGGATGTTGAAAATGGTAATAGTATACGAAGTGCGTTTGTTTTCAGTACAGATAATTCCTTATCCACCTCTACCCCAAATTCAAAGAGCGATTTAATACAAAATTGCCTTTTAATTTTTCACTGGATGTGAAATCTATGAAGATTTCTTCTTCGGAAGTTGAGAGCCCTTCTGGAGTATCTTCAAATAGATCCCTAATCCACTCGTAACTTGCTACCAAGTTGTCCTCATCCAGAAAATACTTTTTAAAATTCTTTGCCAACATAGCTAAATGATTTTACATGTTTTAAAAACAACTTTCACATGTTGTTCTACAGATTTGTAAGTTTTAACACATATCGAGCTGGGGCTTTTTTTCCTTCATTTACTTCAGTAGTGGTAAATCCAAAATTTAAGTATTTTTGAGAAGATCGCCTTGATTTAATTTTCGGAACCATGCTCGTTCGTCTGTGTACTTGTTGATTCTTTATATGGTCGAATGTTTGCTTACGACTTAAAAATGTATGTATGATATTGTTTTAATCTACTGCCGTAAATAATTAATTACCGTGAATTACAATTAACGTGGAAATTTAAAAAAATGTACATTCAAGCTAGATTCGGTAGCTATAGGAGTATCGAGTCGACCAAAACTGACTGGAATTGTACGAGGAAAAGCATTTTTACATGTTTTGCGCAGACGTCCGATAGGTTGCCCAGACTCACGCAAACGTACCCAGATGTGATGGATATGATAGAGAGCGACATTGACTAGACTATTTTTCTAATGACATTTGTACTTTGAGAAATGAATGCTAAAGGAAATAAATCTTTAATTAAATACATCATTTTGCGATCTGTTCCAATTTAAAAATTAGAGAAAGAAAAATAACATATAATTCTCTAAGTAATATATATTTTAAGTAATTTTCTTAAAATATATATTACTTAAAAGTTACATATACACAAAATTTAATACACTTATCGTATTAATTTGTACGGTTTATAATTAAGATCGTATTGTAACTCTCTCTCAAAGTGCATTTTTATTGCAGTAAATACATTAGTGTTGTACAGGGGGGTGAGACAAAAATTATGATTGAAAATTGGGTCGCCAGTATTGAAAGTTTGAGAAACACTGCTTTTAATGTATGAGTGGTGCACAGAGTATTTTATGACTAATTAATTAATACTAAATTAAGAACAAGTTTAATAATTATTAGCTACTTCCATGGGCTTGTCTTACAGAGCAAAGTTTTTGAAAGGAGTTTTAAGATAAGAAATTGACCCTGAGTTCATTTTGTATATTTATCTGATATCTATATTTTGTCTTCTAAGCAGCCACCGCATTTTGTGATATGTTCCAATTTAAAAATCAGAGAAAGGAAAAATAACTTAGTAATTATCCTATTACTTAACTTTTTTTTGCTTAAAAGTAGCATATACAAAATTTAATACTTATGTCATGAATTTGTACGGTTTATAATAAATATTGTTGCTTTATCGTAAAAGTGCATTATTATTGCATTCAGTAAATTATTATTTATAAGGGGGCGCGATAAAAATTGTGATTGAAAAGGGGGCGCCAGTTTTGAAAGTTTGAGAAGCACTGATCTAATGTATACTTATAAATTCTTGGATGCATTGTAGTAATAGTGATAGGGTGAAAGAAGAAATTAAAGTTTTTATGTAGGAAATCATTAAAATTCTTGAAATTTTTATATAAAAATTTGCGTTTACCCATATTTTGTAAATTATCATGATAAAACATCACATTGTATGCATACATTTGTAAAGAATTGCTTAAAGAAATTAAATCAGGTGAAAATATGATATTTTAAGAAAAAAAATCAAAACGCATGGAACGTTTTGAAATTTTGAAATTTTCGTTAAAAATTTTTTTAATTTTAAATTTTTAAAAACTATTCGTTTTTTTCTCACCAAATTTTTTATATGGTTTTAGTTCTTAGTTACATACAGCCAGTAAAAATTTGGGGCATGTTTGTAAAAAATTAAAAAAAAAAATTTTTACTGTCCACTGTAGCCTTAAATCACTTACTATACCTTGACAAACCTTTTATATTTCACCGGTTTAGTAAAAAAGATTGTTAAATGTAAAATAATGGCATTTTAAAACTTAAGATATGGCACATGACAGCATTACTCTTTAACAATAAAAATAATTCTAAAATCATGACATAACAAGAAATACAGTTCAGTTCGAAATAAACAGTACGCTAATCATTCATACGAAAGTAATATTTTGTCTTAGGAATAATGTGCTAAGAAAGACTCTAAAAAGGTTTCACATATTATAATGTAAATTACATTGAAATTCATAGTTTTAAAGGAAAAAAAAAGTACAATGTATATAAATGTGCAGAAAGTGATAAAATTAATAGAAAAAAATGAATTATATTTGATGTTGCACATTTTTAATAATATTTTTGCAGCAAATCTGTAAGCATAGAGTTAAAATTTTCCATTATTAAAAGATTAGAGGAAAATAAATAGGGCGTGCATTTAAATATACCAAAGCAATGTGAAAAGCTTCAAATACTTAGTAGTTGAAAAATGACTGAAAATAAACAAAGCTCTTTTCCTTCTACAAGTGTGTTACTAAAATAAATCAAATTTCTCAAGTCCGAAAAAGTAATCATGTAGGGATTTATCAGGTATTTAATAAATCCTGAAGCTAAATCCAAACCTTTCTATTAAGTTTGCACTTATTAATCTACTGATAAACCTATTCCGTTTATTTCGAATAACTTTGAGCTATATTTTATCACATTCTTATTCATTCTAAATTTAGCAAAGAACACTTCTTTAAAAAATAATTGATATGAAAAAACGTAAAATAGCTGTTATTCTGAAAGCAAAATTATAAGCTATGCTAATTGAGGATTATGTATATTTTTAGCCTTTGCGACACCATACCGAAAAAAGGAAAATATGTTGACAAATATGTGGATGAAGTACTGTCTGAACATCTTCCCAGGGTGGTCGAAACGGCAAGGATGGACTCCCACGGAATATTGGATTTCTACTTCATTGTACAAGAAACTTTATCAGAAGCTGAAGCACATTTGACGATACTGTTATATTCCATTCAGGAAATTTAACAGGTTTAAATGCTGCACACAAATGATTCTGCCAAAGTTCGTTAAGATCATTAAATTTCTCAGAATAGTCTGCAATGTCATTTTATCTGGAGTAGGTATAAGATACAGCGGCAGATACGAAAGGATTACAGGATTTACGACGTCCAACATAGACTGAGTACAATAGAGGAATTTCTACAGTAAAATTTTATTCTGTGATGTAGAAGCTCAGACCAAAGTAACAACATTGAATGTTAGTGAACCGCCTTCAACCACTAATCTCCCATTACTGGGAGAAAGAGAAGTTACGAAAGAATTTCGGTATAATTCTGAAACCGAAAATCATCTTTCTAATCGATTTTATGTTCATTTTCATAAGATCAGTGGACCCTTATATCGGAAGTGTTCCAATCGGTTTCAGCACATTTTCTACGGTTCTTATAGAGAAGTGCTAGAAGAAGCATTTTCAACCGTAGAATACCCAGAACATTATTAAAATTATATTAACAGATGATCTAAATTTCAATCAATTTAATGATTGATTAAGATTTCGAGTCATACTTGAAAGACAGTTAAAGCGACTATTTATTTAAATAAATATAATTGACCGTTAATTATGCAAATAAAAGTTCTTTATTTCTCTTGATATTGTAACGAAAGTTATTTTGTTACGTATATGAGTGCTTTTGCTGTGCGATTGAAATCTGAAATAAAAAAAAAATTGATTGCATCATATTGTTGTTGTTTAACTTTGTATTTATTAAAAAAATATTCATAGGAATTTTTTCCTGTGTATCAAAATTTTTCCCTTTATAATTCGTTAGAGTTTAAGAATTTTAAGTTATTCGCGAGTTTAAAGAAAATATGGCCTATACCTTATTTGAATAAATAAACAAAACTTTTCTGCAACTACAAAGCTATAATATTCTATTTTGAAAGAAGTGAGAGGGTGGGGTTGAGTAATATAAATTTCTGCTTTTCTGATAAAAATTGTCACACATGCCCACGCAAAGACACACACTCATAAGTATACAATCCTTCACGTATTTATATCAGCATATATCAAAGATTATTTTGTATGTTTTTAAATCATGTATCAAATAAAACATAATTCCATTAGATTTTAATCCTTTTATTTCGATCTATCTGCGTTTAAGTTTCTTTAACAGTGAAATGGCATATATTCTGAACAAAAAAATTCGAAAGATGCACACAAATCACAATGCACTCATACCTCATCGAAGTATTACTAATTTATTTAGGTTTTAAAAAACCATGCTAAAAGTCACACCCAAAACTATACATTTGGTACTATGTAGAATATTAAAATTATTTTAATGATGGATTTCGTATTTTATTGTAAGTAGAGTTTCTGTGTTTTTCACGGAAATATAAAGATTTATCCAAATGTACTAACGTCTTTAATTTCCTTAAAAAATAAAGTCCGCTAAAGTGAGTTAAGAAATCTTTTATATACGTTACTACTCAATTTGAGATGAAACTAACATATAAGTATCATTATCCAAGTGCGAAAATATCCTCACCAAAAAAGTCCAAAATAAGTTGGAGCTGTGATCTTCTGTACCATTTTATCATGCCATTTTGTGGGACTCTACTCTCTATCTGTCTGTTCTACTTCTTTAAGCAAGTCGATAATCCACTTAAATGTTTTTGAAAATATGTAACAAACAGAAATTGAAAGGAATTGATTTTTTCGGTTTTTTCTTCTTTGGTAAGTAAAGGGAGAGAAAATGACAGAGAGAGAGAGAGATAACAAGTAGAAACTACAGCTGAAATTATTTAAACTAGGGCCACACGTACAAGATATTGCTATTCATTATATCATTCCTGAAGATGGTTGTAAATGCGATGTTTAATGTCATTGAAGATTTTTTATATATACATAGAGTATTTCAAATTTTTATTTCTTAGTGCAATCTGCCATTATGGTATATAGCTACATTACATTTCCTTTATGTGATGACTTCTCTTTTTCATTCTTTTCAGAGTTAATATATCTAACTAAGTTGGAAAAGTGCTTTTTAGGTGTCAGATGTTTGGTTTTGTTTGGTTCATTAGAGGAAAAAAAAAAAATTATTGAGGAAGGAGGACTAACACAAAAATCTAGAGAGTTTCTTAAGTTTGTTTTATAACATTTACTTTATTTAATTTATAAGAATAGTTTTTTAATGCGTTTTTTGAAGAATGAAATTTTTACTATAATTTGTGAACGAAAACGGGATGTCTCCAAAACAATTCAGTAAATTTATAACATATATTATTGTGTGCCCATCACAGTGTAACAGATAGTAGGTTTTAAGGTATACAACTATGTTCGGAACCGTGATTTGAAACAAGCGCATAAATGGATAATTTTCATGATATTTGGTGTCCTTTAGATTAGAATACACGCATAAAATTACTTTAAGGACATTTTGACAAAAAAAATTATTTAAATGCAATATTTCGACAAAATTTAACTTAGAATAACCTTTTTCAAAATGTTCTCCTTGTAAAATTATAATATTTCGCTTATATAAAGTAAAGACTTCTCCACAGAGTCCGAACTAAGATTTTTGAAAAATTCACTTTATTTTCAGAGTTACCACCAATTGAAATAATTATTGGCGTTTTTTTCTTAAAATTGCTCCCCTTTGTTTTCGTAAAATATAGATAAACCTACCCTAAGTTAAATATTTCAAAAGTTCTAATTGAGCCTCTGTACAGAGGTCTGAGCTATATACAGGCAAAATATTTTTATAATAGAAGCATTTTTTACAAAAGGAAAATACTTTGAAAATTGGACATTTTTTGTCAAAATTTTGTACTTAAATAAATTTTTATTGTAATAATACTCTTAAAACTTTTTAATATATACATTTTTAATCTAAGTGGCACTAAATATCCTAAATATTAGGCAATTTTACGCTTTTGCAAAATCACGGTTCTGACCGTACTCGGATACCTTAAGACAATTACTTTTAATAAAATTTTACAACTTTTTTAACTTAAAACATATTGTAATTTTGACGAAAAATCATTAACATCAAATTTAAATGCTTATAAAATATTTATTCCTTAAAATATTTTTATCCTGCGGTTTGTGACACTTCAGATTGATCAAGAATTATATGAATGAAATTAAATTTGCATTATGTGCAATTTATTTTTATTTATGGCGTTTTTCTTAACCTTGAAAATTTTTGCTAGAATTTCATAAAAGTAATATTTTCAAGAGCAAAAGTTAATACATGTAATTTATTTAAAATTTGTGACTTTTAAGCCTATTTATGTTCTTTAAGCAATAAAACTCTTCTGAAAATCAGTTTTTGAAATATTGGTCTCCGAACCTTGTCGGTTACCCTAAAAACACATTTTAAATTAAATGAATGAGAAATTATAATATCTCAATTTAATAAATCGCATTTTAATATGAAGTACACTGCTGGCCCCCGTTAATGCAACACCCTGAATGAAGCATGCAAATAACATGAAATTTACAGCATGCATTAGCGGAGGTGAAATATGCAAATTATTAGAATTTCAGCGCAGCACACATCACGCGCGCCTGTGGCGCCACCTCAAAGCGCTATTTAAGGCTTGGAGATTTCGACGATTTCAAGTTCGGCAATTGTGTTTTTCTTGTGGTTTTTTTCAAAAAACGATTAGTTATGTCTCTTAAAAAACAACGATCAGCTTTGGATCAAGTATCCGAGTTCGACAGCGGGAGGATAGTGGCATACCGAGATTGTGGTTTATCTTTCAGGGAAATCGGTAGTCGTGTTGGACGAAACCAAACAACTGCAATGCGGATATGTGACCGTTGGAAGCAGGAGGGTACAACGGACCTACGTGGTCGATCGCATCCACCTCAGTGCACCACTTCACGTGAGGACAGACAAATTGTGATCATGGTAGTGACGCATCACTCAGTCACATCACGAACCATAGCACAGCACATTTAGTCTGTAACGCATCATTCAGTGTCTGCGCGTACCGTTCGACGTCGTTTACAGCAGAGTGGTCTGTCCGCAAGACGTCCATTGCTTGGTCATCCCTTGACGCAGAACCACAGACGTCTCCGCTGTCAATGGTGCTATGAAAGAAGGATGTGGTTGGCAGAATGGAATGAAGTTGTCTTTACTGACGAGTCACGCATCTGTCTGCAACACCACGATGGTCGGATTCGAGTCTGGAGACACCGCGGAGAGAGGATGCAGAACAGCTGCTTTATGCACCGCCACACTGGTCCTGCACCAGATATTATGGTATGGGGCGGTATTGGATATCACTCTCGCACTCCTCTAGTACGCATTGCCGGTACTTTAAACAGCCAGCGCTACATCTCCAAGGTGTTGGAGCCAGTTGTCCTTCCTTATCTTCAGGGCTTGGCCACAGCCATATTTCAACAGGATAATGCGCGACCACACGTGGCGCGCATTGTCCAAAGGTTCTTCGTCAATCACCAGATTGAATTGCTTCCCTGACCGGCTCGCTCTCCGGATCTTTCGCGGATAGAAAACATGTGGTCCATGGTTACTCAACAATTGACCAAGATTACAACCCCAGTTGCCTCACCAGATCAACTTTGGTAACGTATGGAAGCTGTTTGGTCTGATGTACCCCAAGAATACATCCAAAGTCTCTTTGAATAAATAGTGAGGCGTGTGGAAGCGGTGATCTCCAACAATGATGGCTATTCTGGCGACTGATTCTGGCAGGAACCACACTTCACAGAAGTCCATAAATTTAATCATTTGACACTTGGTCAACATGTTATCTACAAAATAAATTTTGTTGTGATATCTCGTCTTTCTTGGTGTTGCATTTACGGTGGCCAGCAGTGTAGAACACTTTCGGGAAAAAAGCCCTCTTCTGAATTATTAAGAACCTCCAGACTATATAATATGTTCAGGTATTACAAATAATCAAAAAACCCCAAACTGACATTCCAACTCATTCTCAACACATACTCAACACGTTTTGTTGAAAGTAGATATTTTTGACACTTCAGAGAAACAGATAGTTATCTATTAACGTTAAACTATAAAGTTGCATGAGGGCTATTGGCAGAGGATAATCCACAATTATTTTCATAATTCTTTACAAGTTTTCGAATATTTGAAAAATGAAAGAAAGTAATCAATTTATTTTTAAAATAAATTAAACTAGATTCTCTTTTAACTCCTCATGCCGTCAATTTTTTGCCCAAATTGTTCCAAAAAAGACACATTTTTATTGCATATATTTAAGCACAATGCTTAACAGAATGCGACGAAAAAAAGAATTTTATTTTAATTCATATATCTTAAAAGAATTTCTCTCATACTACAAAAAAATTCTATGTTTGTTTTTTTTCAAACGGATGACAATTTTGTGTGTGAAAATGTCGACAATTCACACTATCTGAAGCATGGTGTAATGTTAAGTCTTTTTTGTTGCTATGGGGACAGAAATAAATACATCTTTTTTGGATCTCTTTCCATTTTCATTTCTTCTCAAGCAACAAAGTGTACTTTGCATAGCCGATCCCTGTTTTTTATTGAATATTTTCAAGAGTCTAAATTCCTGCTTTCAATGAAATATTCCAGGTTTCACCACAAAAAAATTTCGGAAGAGTACCATGGACAAATTTTATCTTTTAAAAACACTAGTATTAATAGTTTCCCTATAAGAACTAAAATATGTGAAATCAAAGATAGAAAGTCTAAAATATCAGTGCCAGTAGCGCATATGGGCAAACCAGTTGTAGCCAGCTTACGGTAGGTCATATGGTGTACGGGTAAGCTAGTTACAGCGCTAAGAGGGTCCGGCGCATTAATTTTCGAAAAAAATTATCGATTTTCACTTTTTTATATTTTCTAAAAGTTCAAACATTTCTGTTTAAAATTATATTTGATATGAAATGATGAATGATGATAATTTTAAATGATATATGATATAATTAGAAGTATTTTTATTTATTTTTTTAAATACATCTCCTTGGCGTGCATCAAGTGAGCTCAACTAGGAGCACCTGTGCTTTCCTTTGCATAAGTTTCTGATGAGTGCGAATCAAAAAAAAAATTCCAAGATATTATTGTATGGTTATTGGAAATATTATCTTGGATCTACGCAGCATGAAAACTTTTGTGTTTGGTCTTTTTTTATTTCATCTTCTGTCTTCAAACGAGAGCCCTCAATATGAACTGTGTCTCGCGGGTATAAATGCCTAGTTCAAGTTTCAAAAGACAGAAGCTGAATGTAACGATAAGCACATGATCACAAACACATTCACACACGCTACAAACGATAATGAAATAAATGAAGCCAATTTTTAGATATATAAGCGATCTTATGTTATTAAAAAAACGTTTACATGGAAAGAATCACAACCTAAATTAGTCAGTAGCTCCATATGGTCAGTGATTCCAAGATCTACTTTTGTGGAATTAAAAACTCCAAAACATTAGGGGTAAATATGGCTATAGCACAGTTCAATACGAGTCATGTAGCAAGATTAATGGTCTTAGGACATTCTGATGCTGAATCAAGTTATAACTGTGTGCAGTAGTGCACACAGGAATTTTTCAAAAGGGGGCCCAGAGTCAAAAGTCCACCATTCTTGTATCATGCTCCTTTTGATTTTGTCGTTTTTCGTGAACAAAAAACAGTAAAAAAACTAATTATTGAATAAATACAAGGCAACAACTCAATGATCTTAGAACGGTACCAGTCTTTCAATTACTTTACTGTATGGCAAAGAGCAGAATCTTGCTGAAAAATTAATGAAGCATTGTTGGTAAATAGATCCCTGATGGAAGGTACATTGATTGTTTGAATATTAACGTCGCACGGTTCAGTTACACGAGGGCTTTTGGCGACGGACCACGTAATTTTGAACCATGGTCAAGTGACGTTGACGACACCTGAGCTGGCACCTCCCTCTCCTAACTACCACACCACACCAACGGGAGGACGTTTCAGCTCTCGACAGATTTAACGTGCATTATGGAAGGTAGAAGTTTGGGTTCTAGAATGGTGTCAATGTATCTTATGACAGTCAGTGCCCCATCGATGAGATGAAAAGGTGACCAATACCGTCTGTTAATATACATGAATAAATGATAAAACTATGTGGGTACTTCACAGTTGCTTGGATGCAGGTGGAGCTCAACCTTTTAGTCTTACATCTGATAATCTACTCTTGATTGCTTTTGAACTGACAGAAACAACAGCATCACTCTAATTACTGGTGGATGTCAATGAAATTCTTTTATCTCTGAAACATAGTATATTTGATCTACTGTCATCAACAGGTCTGATGCATTTTTTCGGCTTTTTATTAAATTTATATATATATATATATATATATATATATATATATATATATATATATATATATATATATATATATATATATGGGAGTCCGAATAAATCTTCGAATAAAAATCAGACTCTTCAGAAGGCGGGATTTTAGATTGGCGAGTTGGTTTATCTAGGGGTAAGTATTTAAGGGTGAGTGATGAATTATTAATTGAATCTAAGTCATTTAAACACAAATACTTCAAAGTAAAAGAGAATTTATTTAAAGTTAAAGGAAGTATTTACAAAGGGGATATTTACAAAGAGAAAGAAATGCAGGAATTAGGTTAATTAAAAGTTGAGTTATACCTTTAGAAGACGGGGAAATAAACCTTTCTCATTCTTGGATGTTAGGACTGGTGGTGCCGCGCTGGGCGCGGAAATGCTTTAAAGACGCGACGTGTTGAACTAGCAGTGGTTAGTTGGCCTCTGCCGAAAAATTATTCAAGCCGGAGCTACGAAAGCTCACTAGATGGCGCTGCTTCGGAATGCAGTAATAAATAAAATTGAGATTTATGGTCCTCTGAAAAGGATCTGACTCAACCTTTTAACAAATGTTTCAAAGGGAAAATCCTACATATATATATATATATATATATATATATATATATATATATAATCCAATATAAAAGAATTTTTCAATATATAATCATATACATATACATACACATATATATAAATTTATACACAAATATACATATACATAAACAAAAATATAAAAATTATCATATAGTTATATACCTAAGATATATATATATATATATATATACATATACATACATAAATATACATATACACACACATATATATATACATACATATACATACATATATATATATATATATATATATATATATATATATATATATATATATATATATATATATATATATATAATCTTTCTCATTAGGTGTAGTAACAGAAAAAGTAATTTACGTTTTTTGTGTAAGCAGAAGCTTTTATATAAAAGGAACTTTCTGACTAAAAAAGTATTAATTTCGGAATATATTTTTACTGCAAAAAAGCTTTAGATGTGTTCTATCCCATGATTTTGTGTTAATTTAAATGCTATTTAAACCCTGGCATTAGGGTGTAGGATGTAAAATATGAAATTTCGGAATAGTAGAAGGTGAATTACGACTAGGAAGTCATGCGGTCTGAAGTTAATAACCAACTTTGCATCCACCTCGAGTTGTGAAAGGAAATAGTCGTGAATTTCTATCAAGCTGTCGTTGTTCGAGAAGATGTATAAGTAACTATGAATAAAGATTAGTCTTTTTGAATACTATCATAAGTTAGATTAAGAATTTGGTTTTAAGTTTCCTCCCAAGGTTAAGGAATAAGTTGTAAATCGTTCATAAAGTGTTACATCTAAAATTAAAGTAAATATTTTTAAAACCCTTTCTGCTTCTCTGAACCATCTTACACCTGCAGTCTCCGGGTAGCGACTTAATGGAAACTATATACGAAAAATATTTTTATTATCTACACTATTAAAAATCGTAGGTAAACAAACATATGTACGTCTATCTTCTCATGAACCGCACGACGCAGAAACTCGCCAAAGGTACCAAAGGTCAGGAATGATCCGAGAAATCTGTTTTTACCATTTATATTCCGATATTCCAATAGTTAAAAAAGATATTAATTAATAACTTTAAAATGCATAATTAGTGCGGTTTTTACTGCAAGGCAGCGTAGCTCTAAATCTTCGACCTGGGGTTTTTTTTCAGATGTTTTTAAAACATGATCTAAAAATCACGATCATTTTGAAAAAGAGTATTAGAAGTGCTGATTTTGTAAAGGAAAGGAACAATTTATAAAAGTAGAGAAAGCCCATGCAACGTCGGGGAACACATGCAGCTCGTTTACCAATATTATTTATATCTTTATTTTTCTTATATAACGTATACATCTAAGGAAAAGTATCACAATTAAAAAAAAATGATTACTGTAGTTATATCGGTTGTGACAGAAATGAAATAAACACAAAAATAAAAATATGAGAAAATGAATATCTGTTGCCTTAATATTTTATCTAGACCTTGACTAATTATATTAATTTATTTTATAACATGCTCACTCTCTCTCTTGTGCTTCATTGAGAGTCCATTTATATAATTGAACTTATATTTTATTTGAAAGTTTTATGTTAATGAAAGCTTTCATATACCAAGATATTCAAATATAATGCCAGCAATGTCAATTTTAAGAATTTCTTAATATTTGTATTCAGACTTAAAAGTTTTACAAGAATAGCAGTAATTTACTGCAACTGTATTGTACGTTTGTTCTAACAAAAGAACTATACACATGTAATAATAAAACTAATAGAATTTTATAATATATATATATATATATATATATATATATATATATATGCACAGTTGAATTATTTTTACAATTTTCTGATTGAAATTTTTTTTTTTTTTACAATAAATTCTTTTTACTATTAATTATTATTTTAATTAAGTTGTGAACTTCTATAAAAAAATTGTAAGACAATTGACACTTTTTATAGAATTAATTCAGTTTCCAATACTTAAACGTGTTCATTTGATGTAAAAAGGTTTTAAACTTTTATTTGGGAACTATTTTCCGAAAAAAAATTAATTTTAAACAGTTTGAAGTCCTTTCTTAGATTTTTATATTTTAAATCAAACACAAAATCCATCTGCAATTATAGTTTGATGAACATCAAAAAACTAGAAGTTAACTTTTCTTCTATTAATGATATAACGCAGTAACTTATTCTAAAGTAATGCAAAAAGAATAATGTGTCTGATTTCCAATGCCAATGATATTACGACATTGTTTCTGTTCTTAAAGCGACTTGGTAACCCAAAAATGACCAAACTGTCGTTTTCTTTACTTAATCTTATTTTTTGCATTATTATCTTTCGATTGATATATCACTTGTGCATGTCGGAAAGGTAGAAGTTGGATAAAATTTCAGTTAAAAATGTAAGTTGACTAATTAGGTAATTTGACCACGCCCTCTTTTTATAAAAGAAGCTAAAAAGAGTTTTGATAAAAAAATCTATTTTAAAGAGAGAAATAATAACTATAAAAAAGAATGTGTAATATATATAAAGCAGGATATGTTTTTTTCTTTGTGAAATGTGTGCAAAATTTTTTTTGAATTAAGTCATTTTGTATCAATAATTTCATTTTTTCTGTTTTTATTCCTCATTTTTTCATACAAATGTAATACTTCCATATGATAGGAAGAAAAACTAAAATTTCTGTCGTGACAGAAAAACCATTTTTTTGTAACATTTTTCTTGAATTTTCTTGTGGAATTAATACTCTAAAAGTTGATCATTTATGAGTTGAAAAATACGAAAATGCAATTATATTAAAGAAAATATGTAACTAATGTCTTAAAGTTGTATTTTAATTTTATTTAAGCTTATTTTAATTATTTTTTTTTCAAAATTATATACCTTAACGTGGTTTTTTCTCACTTTATATGTTTTTTCCATACATTTGTGCATTAGAAATACTACTCCTTCCACAACTATTTACCAATCCTTTCCATTTTTTTCCTGCGTGTTACATGTAAAGCATGCAACAAAATTAGGGATTCATTATGTTGCAAACTGAACACTTTTTTAAAAAGAAAATTAAAATGTAGGGAATATTGGCACTTTGTTGAATTTTATCATGCATATGAACATTTTTTTTTACTCCAAAACTATTGTATGTTATTGTAAAATCGATCCCTAAAGTAGTTAAGAACATCATTAAGAATATTACAAGAAAATGTCCGGTCAAAAAATTAAAATTACAAAAGGAGTAGAATTTTAAAATTTTTCAAATTTTCTTCAAAAAATTTAATTTTTTAAAATAGTGAGAATAATATTTGAAAAATATCATCTCGAATAACTTTTTTAATAGAACCATTATATATAAAATGCTAAAATAAAATTTTTAAATACATAAACAATAAAAATTGTTCAAAGTGTACCACAAGTCACCTTAAAAGGCATATTTGAAACACTTTTAATTTTTCTTATTATTAACAAAAGTTTCATTGCGACCGTGGAGTCAGCAAGTAAATATTAAAATGGCACTTTTCAACTACTCGAGAGCTTTTGACGTCGGACCTCGTAATTTTGAACCATGATCGAGTGGCGAGAACGACACCGGACCCGGTACCTCCCTCTCCAAACTACCACACTACACCATTGGGAGGACATTTGAACTTTCGACAGATTTAAGGTGCATCTCTCCTCCACACACTGGGTCTTTAACAGTACTAGGCTTGAACTCATGTCATGCCGACCGCGATTACGTTACCTTGACGACTAAGCTACCATGACCTCATGACTACGGAAAACAAATGAATACAGTAAAAAACTTGTGCCCAGCATAACATGAGTTCCATCCCTAATATCACAGAACTGCCATGCTAGAGGATTGATGTTGTAACGTTTGAAAGAATAACGGTAGCGTATTCTTGGTGAATTAAAATAGGGAATTTATTTACGTCACAACTATTGAAAATTATTTACAAAATGATACATTAAAGTTATTAAAATTAATTATAGATTGTTAGAGTACAATGTTTTGTAAGAGGAGGATTCGTTGGTTACCGCTCCCGTGCAAGTTCAAAAGCATCTCTCCCTCATCTTCCGGTCGGGTCGCTAGATTCCTCGGGGGGGTCAAACAGGGTTGCGCTGCATCGGAAGCTGCACGTGTGAGCGTCGAATCTACAAAGAAACCGACACCAGATGTTGTTGTTGTTTTCGAGACGTGACGTTACAGCTCTCGCCCTCTTATGGAACTTTTCCGTTGAGAAAAGTTTAATGGGATGACGATGAGACATCTGACAGATTACCAACACATCCCTTCATCAAGCACCACTATATTTCCGAGCTGCAATTTTAATTACTAAAGAAAACGCTGAACTAAATTTGAATTACTTATTTCTAGTGAGTGAGTGTTCTTGCTAGGGAACTTACACAAATCCATATTACGAAATAGCAATGTAATCAATGTAAGAAAACATACTATACATTAAATAAAAATACAAACACTCCTATCACAATGCCTAGTATCAATTATACTAACAACATGTTACATCAAATGCTAATGTAAGACCTTGCACATAAAATATTCTTCGCCACAATACTTAAATAAAATTATACTAACGACATGTGTTGATATGATATGCGAAGTGTACAACCTTACACACAAAATATTTTTCACCATATGCCTCTTGCGTAAACTAAATACTCATGTATATTTTAAAACCCTATACACAAAATTAAGCATATTAATACATTTGCTTTTCATGGCTTTATCTTTTTTGACACGCATCTCCATTCGATATGATATACAGTACTAGTAAATAAATAAAATTTAACACAATTATTAACCTTTAACTAAAAAACATAAGCAACAATTATTATTCATGAGCAAGAGAACAATGTTAACAATCCCTAATTATCTATCACCGATCTGCTGAGACTATCTGCCTTTTTGTGACTTTTACCCGACCGATGTACAATTCTAAAATTATATGGTTGCAAAGCCAAAGCCCATCGCATCAATCTAGGGTTAGAACTAACATTTCTATTCAACCACACCAACGGGTTGTGATCGGTCATAACTAAAAATGAATTTCCATCTAAGTAATAATGTAACCTTTTAATTGCGAAAACAATACTAGCACATTCCTTCTCCGTCGTACAATAACGCTTCTCTACCTCTGAAAATTTCTTACTCAGGTAAACGATGGGATGCTCCTCACCTTGTTCAGTTAATTGGGTTAAAACTGCTCCCATACCTGCGTTCGAAGCGTCCGTTTGAACAATGAATTCTCGTTCAAAATTTGGCGCGTACAAGACGGGCTTATCAATTAGTTTCCCTTTTAGTTCTCGAAATGCGTTTTCACACTCGGTCGTCCACTTAATTTCTCCCTTCTTTGCTCTTCCCTTCAACGCATCCGTCAACGGAGCAGCGATTACCGAGAACAGATTTATATATTTTTGGTAATAACCCGCTATACCTAAGAAAGCACGTATTTGGGTTTTCGTGCGAGGGGTAGGGAACTCTAGAACAGCCTGAACTTTGATCTCGGAAGGAGTGCGAAAACCCTGACCCACAATGTGACCCAAAAATTTGACATTTTGTTGCGCAAACTTACACTTTGAAGGTTTTATCGTTAACTTAGCTCTCTTTATTCTCTGCAGAACCGTTTCCATATGTTTAATATGCGACTCCCAAGTATCTGAGAAAAATTGCGATATCGTCTAGATACGGGACAACGAAATCCTCTAGTCCGTTAAGTAATTCAGCTATGAGTTTACTAAAGAAATATGGAGCATTCTTTAATCCGAAACTCATCCTTAGGGGTCGGTATGTACCAAAGCTTGTACAGAAGGCTGCGTATCGCTGTGCTGTTTTACTCAAAGGTATTTGCCAATATCCCTTAGATAAGTCAAAGACGGTAATAAATTTAGCCGCCGATACTTTTTCTACGCGTTCTTCGATATTCGGAAGAAGAAAATATTCCGTTCTAATGATCCCGTTTAATTTCCTGTAATCTATACATGGACGAGGTTCTTTCCCAGCTACCTCAACTAAAATCATAGGGGACATGTAATCCGATTCTCCTACCTCAATGATTCCTAATTTTAACATTCGGTTAATTTCGTTTTTTAAGATTTCATTTTGTCGGTGCGACATTCGATAGGGCTTCGTCCTAACTGGTTGATCGCTAACTAACTGGATTTCGTGTTCAACCAGATTAGTTAAACCGGGATTGTTTGAAAAACATTTAGAGTATTTATTTAATAATTCGCGCAGTCGATCCATTTGTTTGTCGTGAAGGTGTTTGTTCAACTCGCTAGCCTGGATTACGTCCTCGAAATCATAAATGAGAGAATTGTTTTCTAAGTATGGGATTTCTAACTCCTGGTCTGCGAGAGAGTTTTTTGTTTCATCATTAATAATTACGTTAACGTGTTCTGGCCTTTTGTAATATGGTTTTAGCATATTTATATGATAGATTTGAGATGTTTCGCGTCTGCCGGGGATTTCGACTAAATAGTTCGTTTCCGAAATTTTATTTAAAATTGTCCCAGGACCTATCCACTGCACTGCTAATTTATTTGCTCTGGATGTAGCTAACACTAGGACTAAATCTCCATCCTTAAATTCACGTTTTACTGCGTTTTTGTCATACCAAGTTTTCCGCTTAACTTGCATTTCCTCCATTTTATTTATAGCTACTTCTTGACATCTTTTTAATCTATTTATTAACTTAAACATATATTCAGTGACGAGATCACCCTCTTCTTCCGGTTCCATCCAATGTTCCATTACTAACGTCTCTGGGGTTCGCAAATTTTTCCCATACACCAACTCTGACGGTGTATACCCTGTACTTTCGTGCGATACAGTTCGTAACGCTAAAAGAATTGACGGAAGATGTTTGTCCCATTCGAGCCTGCATCTAAACATAAGACTCGTAAGAGTCGTTTCAACGTTCGATGAAATCGCTCAACAGGGTTACTCTGTGGATGATACACAGAACTATGCCTGACAAGTATTCCGAATCTTTCAAAAACTCGGTAGTCAGAGCACTAGTAAAAGAAGTACCTGGTCACATTGTATTTCACGGGGAAACCCCGTCCGACTAAAGATGTTTAACAGCGCATCTGTGACACTAACGGAACTGATATCAGACACCGGAATAGCTTCAGGGAATTTTGAAGACATGCAAATGGCCGTGATAAGATATCGATTCCCTTTAGATGTGATCGGGAGAGGCCCACATGCATCAATATTTAGCTTAGTAAAAACCTCCTGAATAACAGGGACCAATTTTAGTGGAGCTTTCTTTTATCATTGGGCTTCCCAGCCTCTGACACTGATCGCAAAGTTTTTACAAACTGTTCCATATCTCTATAGCAATTCGGCCAGTAAAAATATCGGTTTAATTTGTCTTTGGATTTCGTAATTCCCAGGTGTGCAGATGTTCCCTCATGACACAATGATTTAATAGGGTCGCGCAACCCTTCCGGCACTACTATTAACTTCACCACGTTACCTAACTTATCTTCACGATTTTTGACCAATAATTCCTTCTCTAGCGAATAAACCTGATTGGTAACCTGCACTTGACTGGCTGCCTGTTCGTATAAGGGTTTAATCTCCTCGCTATTTTTTTGAGCATTGATTAAATTTTCTCGCGTAACCCTTAGCAGCGCTAATTCCGGAACATATTCCTGGAGTGCAGGTATTAAAATTTCGTCCTCTGCATCCGAAGAAACAATTATAACCTCATCTTCCCCTTTTTTAGCATCACCACTATCTATTCCCCTTTCTTCTCTAGCCTCTTTGACTTGAGACCTTGTTTGGACAGCATTCAATATTTCGACTGGCAGGAATTTATAGCCTAAATTTCCTTTTATTAGCTCGGCCGTTTTATTTCCAAGCAAATATCGACCGTGTTGATTTAAGTGATTTCCACAAACCGCTGCCTTAGTCTGCACCGTTCCAAAATTTCCGGAAATTTCCACGACCGCCAAAGGTAAAACAAACTAATTCTGGGCTTAACGGTTGTTTTACCCAAACATTTTCACCAGAGAAAGAAGAAGGATTTATGTATTTTGCACATACTAAATCTATTGTCGCTCCCGTATCTCTAAGAATGTCTATCTCGTGACCATTCACAGAGCCCTTTGTTGTATATGAATTAAGAAAATCCGGGTTTTCATTTCCTTCAATATTATTGAGAGTTTCCGTCGTTTTGTTTTTTATTAATTTAGGGCAACTGGCTTTTATATGTCCAGGCATATTGCAATGATAACATCTTTGTATCACGCGTTTTTCAAAAGTTCTCTCTAGTACTCTCCGGAACAGAAGCTCTAATCTGGGGGAAGTTTTCCCAAATCTATTTTCTTTTTCCTTGATCCCTGAGTATGTCAAAATTTTATCATTTCTGCCCCACCTATCCATGGGTTTCGAATTTACCTTTCGGACGTCCTCATAATTATCAAAGAGTTCTGCTATTTGAGTAGCTGATTTAAGGTTTGCCCAATTATCTAAAAAATGATCTTTCATACTAGCATTGGCGCGTTTTTTTTTAATTGATATACCACCATTAGATCTTTAAGATCTTGAAAGGTATTTATTTCTAAGCCAATCAGCCACTCATCTAGATAATTCGTAATTTCAAAAGTGAAATCCTTCCAGGTGCTATCGGATTTTTCTGGTGTTGGACAAATTTTTGCCGAAAGACCTCCGGACTTAACTTGAATCTTTTAAGTAATAATTTCTTTACATAATCGTAATTTTCGGCTTGTTCTTCCGGTTCGCGAGCAATAAATTGCACGATCTCTAGGGGTAACAAACCCAATAATTGCCCCACCCACTCTTTCTTTTCTATTGACGCCCTTTTAGCCTGGCGTTCAAAGATCACTAGATATAAACTAATATCTGACTGCTTAGGATCGAAATCTGGGATCAATTTTTTAAGTTTAAATTAGAGGTTACAGAACATGCATTTGTAGAATCGTTTGATTCATCGTTTACCCTAAATCCGGATTCTATTTTAAACCTTTCTAAATCAAATTTCAGCTCTAATTCTTTCTCTTTTAATGCCTGCTCCTTACTAACTCCTCCAATCTCATTTTTCAGCCCTTTCTAACTCTTCCAATCTTTTTCCGTTTGCAATGATAGTCTCATACAGATTTTTAACAAATTCCTCTTCATAACCTTCACTGTTAGTGATTGCAATTTTTATGCTAGGGACAGTCATATTTAAAGTGGCATTTATTCCTAATTCCTCAGCAAGTTGCAACATGTCTTGCTTTTTCCCTTTACCAAGGAAAGCCATTTTTTAAGCAATATCAAATAAATGTCACGCTAAATTTTGCACTATTGTTACTATTCTCTATTAATACAATAACACTGGTCCCATGCATACACAGAAATACACAAAGAAAAACTTAACACTAAAAATAATCAAAATCATTCAAGAGACTTAAAACACAATAAATCTTAAGCTAAAATTGCACACAATGCTTGAAATACAATTACAATTCTCTAGAAACAAAATAACACTGTTCCCATGCAAGAAAAAACACTAAGTATTTCAAAATTTCTAAAGAACACTTTAACCAAAATTCCTAATACGATATGCAGTTTGCAACTCAAAAATATAACAGTACTCACCCATTTGAAGTACTCAGCTTGCTGTCAGAAGCAAATTATGTGCACTAGTGGTACGGCTTCCGAAAATCGCTTTTCCTTCGGACACTCGCCGTTAACACTGTAGATCAGTTTGATCTTCTATGAGCAGGACGCTCTCTTCTCCGAAGCTGAATTTAATTGCAGCACGGCTTCCGAAAATCGCTTTCCTTCGGACACTCTCGCCGTTAACACTGTAGATCAGTTTGATCTTTGAGCAGGACGCTCTTTTTCTCCGAAGCTGAAGCTGAATTGAATCGCAGCACGGCTTCCGAAAATCGCTTTCCCTTCGGACACTAGCCGTTAACACTATAGATCAGTTTGATCTTCTATGAGCAGGACGCTCTCTTTCTCCGAAGCTGAATTGAATCGCAGCACGGCTCTTCCGAAGATCTCTTTTTCTCCCTGCGTTGCGGTCCGTCCGTAAAAATCCAAAATTTTCCTCCTCTCACGGGTCCTGAATGCTAACTTTTTATCCCAAAGCGCTGCCACCAAAACTCTAAGCTGTAACGTTTGAAAGAATAACGGTAGCGTATTCTTGGTGAATTAAAATAGGGAATTTATTTACGTCACAACTATTGAAAATTATTTACAAAATGATACATTAAAGTTATTAAAATTAATTATAGATTGTTAGAGTACAATGTTTTGTAAGAGGAGGATTCGTTGGTTACCGCTCCCGTGCAAGTTCAAAGCATCTCTCCCTCATCTTCCGGTCGGGTCGCTAGATTCCTCGGGGGGTCAAACAGGGGTTGCGCTGCATCGGAAGCTGCACGTGTGGGCGTCGAATCTACAAAGAAACCGACACCAGATGTTGTTGTTGTTTTCGAGACGTGACGTTACAATGTGCATTAAATCTGTAGAGGTTCAAAATCCTTCCCGTGGCGTGGTGTGGTGCTTTGGAAGAGAAATATAAGCGATCCGTCGTCAATATCCTTAGTGCTGCTGTTTATTTTAACATTAAAAATTACTCTGTCCCAAAAATTTAACTAAACTGTTTGAAATCTTTTATGAAAGAATTGTTCGAAGAACACACAAAACCAGTGATTAAATATCAAATCCGTGAGATTGCAAATAATCTACGTAAATTTTCTTACCAACAAAGAGACAGAAAGGGAAAATATTTATATTCACGGTAATTGAACCTAAGGGTTAAAGAGAGATTTATACCTTATTTTAAGAATAGGAATGATTTTGAATACTATTAAGAAGGGCATCAAATTTGTTTTTCTTAAATAATATTTTTGCCGCATAAAATTAGTTCAGAATTAAAGAACTTTGAAGTTGGCATGTAAAATATTATGATTTAAAAAATGATAAACATATTTTATTAGTCTTATATCACTTATGAAATTTTATCTTTCTTAGATTGAAGGTAATCTAATATGACTAAAAAAACTAAGAAATTGATAAATTAACCGACTAGTAACTGTGCATTTAAAAAATTATTGTCAAAAGTCTGTTCATCCAACAGAAATAGTAAGTAATTACTTCGAATAACTTAACACATTTTGTCTTGACCTTTCATTAGTTCGCATAAAAATCAAAACTATAATATAACGTATAGCAGCTCCCCTCCCCCCCTCACTCTCCAAAAATCACATTCAATCAGTTTCGGGATCATACGCTGGATCAGCAAATGACGAATCAAGTGACGAGCAGCAAATGACGAGTTATAAAATATTATTCTTTTAACAAAATATACACTCTGTCGCAAAAAATATATGCACCCAGAAGAAATTGAGCTACATTCACGAAATTTGGTATGCATGTAGTGTATATGAAAATAAACAAATGATTAAAAATTCAGAACAAAATATCATTTTATTAAGCGGTTACAGCTTGCAAAAGGTTAAAAATCAGTAAGTAGTAAAGCCACCTCTGGCAGCTATACAAGCCGAAATTCGGCGTGGCATCGATTCAATTAGATCACTTATGACCCCCTGTGGAAGATCCTGCCATAGTCTTTGCATCTGCGCAGTTAATTCTCCTGTATCTCGGGACGGCTGCAGTTGACTTCCCAGCGCGTCCAGACATGCTCTATTGGCGAAAGATCTGGTGTCCTGGCAGGCCATGGTAGGACGTCATATCCTTGAAGACATTGTTGGGAGAGTCGCGCAGTATGTGGACGAGCATTATCCTGTTGATAAATGGCACCTGGGCGACTTGATAGCATGGGTAGCACAATCGGCGTTAAAATATCGTCCACGTATCTGCGAGCTGTCAAAGTGCCTTGAAGGACCACTAAAGATGATCGTGTGTCCCAAGAAATTGCTCCCACACTGTCACACCTTGTGAAATTGCTGTATGCCGCTCGACAATAAATGCCGGATCGGACCGCTGGCCGGTGCGCCTCCAGACACGTGCGGTGGTCATCAGCACTGAGACTGCATCGGGATTCATCACTGAAGATGACACGTCTCCAGTCTGTCACACTCCAAGTTGCCCGAGGTCGGCAAAAATCCAGTCGACACTGCCTATGATGTAGGGTCAGTGGTAAGCGTCTTAGCGGACGTCGGCTCCTCAAGCCAACTTCGGTCAGTCGTCTCCTTATGGTTTCTCTTGATGGCACTGGAAGTCTGGAAGGAGGTAAGTGGCGTTGAATCGATGCTAGCGACGTTGTTGGTGCCGAAGTGGCAACTCTTCTGATTGCACGATCCTCGCGATCATTTGTGTTCCTGGGACGTCCTGACCCTCCGCGACGGTACACTCTACCTTCTGTGATCCACTGTTGCCAACACCGAGCAACTACCATATCGCTCCGACCGAGGTCGCGGCCGATACGTCTATTCGACCAACCTGCTTCTCTGAGGCCTATTATACGGCCCCTATCAAAGTCCGTCAGCTGCTCGTACTGCCGCCGGTTACGTCTTAGAGGCATCCTAAATCTCAATATCGTCTATCAAAGTCATCAGATTCGTTTGGATAGCCGTACGGCGCTCGTACTCATGCTTTTAAACTCTCCCAGTTGCGCAACTAATATGCGCATAGCACACTTAGCCTTGTCTCATTGGCTTCGAAATTTTAATCATTTGCATATCTCTTACCAGACTACATTCTTGCCGAGTTTCGTGATTGTAGCTTGATTTCTTCTGGGTGCATATATTTTTTTGCGACAGATTGTATATAAGTAAAGAAATTAAAAAGCTTTTGAAATTTATCATGCTTTGAGACCCTCATTTTCATGTTTCTATTAAACACCACGAAACACACACACAACATACAAATATTTTAAATTCAAAATTTTTTTGTCATCATTATTTTTAACAATATAACGCTTGAAGATTGTCGCTCTGTTATACCATATTTAGGCTTCCAGAAAATTATTAAAGAACACAATTTTGATCAAAGAAAATTTTTATTTGAAAATTTTTTTTTTGCTTCTATTTTAATCATGAAACCGAATACTTGAAGTCACATAAAAAATTATCTGTCCCAACTGGTTAATGTTTTCTAGTTAAGGGCGTGTAAATATTTTAATTATCAATTCGTACGAGTTTCCACAAAAAAATAAAGAAAAATGTATGTACAAATTTACAGAGAATTTCATTGATATGTGTAAGACTTATCAGATTTTAATATTTTTAATTGTTAGGTTTTGAAGGTGATTGAGGTGGTCATATTGAAGTGTCAAAGGTGACTCTCTCAGAATTGATAAAGATTCTTTGTGTATTTTTAAGAACAAAATATAATAATAAAAATTAACTGAAACGAGGAAAATATTTCAACTACAGAAATATTTGTATCAACTTTGCGGTATTTAGCTATTTGTTAGTACTTTAGATATATTGATATTGATATTTAAAATAAGTAAGCTACTTGAAAGCTTTGCTCTAAAAAAATGAAACACATACTGAAAATATATTTATATGTGTAACATATAAAATGTATGAATAAAATCATTTTCCATCTACATTATCGATATTAATTTAACTATGAATTTTTTTCTATTTTATATCAGGGCTATCCCAAAGTAGGCTAATGGTTTTCAAAAAATATATGACAGGAAAACGAGAAAAAAAATGCAATTATTGTAGCAAACGCATAGAAAAGTACATAACTTTTTTCTCCAAGGTCTTAAATAAGAAGAATTCCAATAGATGGCGCTGTAAGACGCTTTAATGGTTTCGTACCTACTGTAATCTTTAAGCTGTTGCGTTTTCACCATTCGGATTTCAACAACGCTGTTTTTTTTTATCCTCCTATACACACATTTTTTTTAAAGAGAGTATTGGAGGATGCATTCAGAAACATGCGTTTAGAGTAATTCCTGATACTTTAACCTTAATCAAATGATCAAAATTTTTAATCATAAATAATAATAAAAATTTAATCAAAATAATTCTTACGTAATAAAAAAAAATATTTAAAGAATATATTTCTATACATTTGTGTAATGTACAAATTATATTGCTTAGAAATATTTTAGTGCATGACAGGTATGTCAAACTCATAATGGGCTGCATGATCTATTTTATATTAAGTGGGGGCCGCCTGTTTTCAATGCTAATAAAATTAATAAAATAAGATTTTTAGAATGATTATGTATGTATTTATTAGACTCAAAGTCGAGTTGTGTGAATGCATTTCATAATATAATTGTAATTTCATATTTTATGTTTGTTTTACAATTAAACTATAAATATTTCACACTTTTATAAGAAAATAAACTAGTGACAATAAGAAATACTGGTTGAGTCCTAGGAGGACCCACTTTTGGTCGCCAAATTTTGAGCGATAAAGGTTACAATATGGTAACCCTTCCATTTCATCCAAAAAATTGGATTTTCAAATCACCGAAAAAAATGGCAACCCTAAAAAGTGCAACGTTTTTCGCCTTTTCCGAAAAAACGTCTTTTTGACACCTGACCTCGCTTGAGAAGGTATGCTCTCCACCGGTTTTTGTTAAGAATGGCTTGTGAAAGGAAATTACTCGAAAGTGAGGCTACGACAGGTTTCTTTTGTGCTCCTGGACACAAAGGGAAAGAAAGAGACTTTAGAATGGTGTATGAAAGCTAATTTAATTGCTTCTCGTTATGAATGTCCGAGGTGTAAAAGAAATGCATTTGCAAGAGTGAAAGGGAACGGTTGACGGCTACGAATGGCGTTGCCGCAGCCAGTCGAAAGATAATCCCCACGACGTCGTTCGGGTGTGAGAAAGGGCACTTGGTTTAGCGAAAGAAAACTAGCTATAACTATTATCTTGCGTTTGACCAGATATTGGTTCGGCAAGAGCATGAATGCGTTCGTGGTGAATGACTTGAAAGTTAATAAGAATAGGTCACAAGTTGGTGGATGACAATTTTCATGAATTCCTTGCATCCATCGCAAGGGTGTATCCACCAACGGAACATGACGAAATGCAAGCGTAAGGTAAGTGCCTTTTAAAAATTTTTAAAATCATTGATTTCATGTATTTCTTCGATTTTATCTTTGCGAAACGCCCCTTTCATTCTTTTTTTTTTTTTTTTAAAAATGTAAATCATGTTCTACACGCTGGTTTTAGAATGCTTTTTAAAATGAATTTCATTGCTTTCTCCGTTTTTATCTTTTTATAATGATTAATTTAATGTATTTATTCGATTTCTTCTTTGTGAAACGCTCATTTCGTCCTTATTTTAAATAAATCATGTACTGGTTTTTGAGTGCTTTTTTAAACTGAATTTCATTGATTTCTCCGTTTAAATCTCTTTCAAAATGATTAATTGCATTTTTTTTTCCTTTTTTATCTTTGCAAAAAGGCATATTTTTTCCTTTTTCTTTTAATGTAAAACATTTACTACCAACGGTTTTCAACGGAAGTCATTCATGAATCACCGTTCATTTCATGATTTTTAACTTTTCGTACCCTCCCCCACTTTCAGAAACCAATTGTTGCTCTTCGCCCATTTCATCCCCCTTCTCCCCCCCGTTGACACATACGCTTCCCAAGAGTTTTTCGTTATTGACGCTTTTTGAAAACCTGCAATTTGGCGCTTTTTGGTGAAAACTTTTGGCGCCAAAAACACCAGGGGGTCCTCCTGGGAATCTACTTTAGAATTTTTTTTTATACGAAAGGTAAGAAAGAATTGATTGAATGGTGTATGAAGGAAGGATTCATTGCTTCGAGTTATGAATGTTTTTCGGCATGATGTAACATGGTCGGCAATAAAACGCTTTCTTGAATTGAACCAGCCACGCCGAATGTATGTTTGACCATTACCTCGAAGAATAAAATACTGTTTAAGTGCTGTTTATTATTTTTTATTAAATGTTTAGCATATTGTTTATACATATATTTTTTTATTCCTTTGCCGCCAAAATAGGGTTGTCATCAATATATACATATATTGTTCAAATTTAGCATCGTTTTTCAATAGGTTAATAAAATCAAATTTTCAATCGTTAATTTTACTCATCCACTCAAGTTCAAATACATATTTTTAAACTTGTACTGGATGACACTTAATGTTAATACAGTTTTTTTCAAATATTAATTTCTTAATTAATTTTAGTTTCATGTGGAAGGGAAAAATAAAAATTTTTCCAAATGAAAGCAATAGATGGCGACAGGATGCATTGATTAATGCAAGAAAATTAGCTTTCTATTGTGATTCTGTCATATGTATACACATTTTTTTTACAAATATTTAACAAAAAGTAATTAAAATAAAACTTTCCTTTGTTGACCCAAATAGGAATTAACACTTCATTATATATATATATATATATATATATATATATATATATATATATATTACTTGTTTTGTGTCTAAAATCTCTTTCAACCAAAATTAGCTCTTTTTCTATTTTTTCGAAAATTCAACCCATTTACGCATCATTAATTTTTGAAATTATTTTTTTAATTATTTTTCTCCTTATCTCCATACCATAAAACATTTCGTTCTATTCGAACAAGCTCCCATTAACTATGCCCTTTTTTTTCGTATAACCGTGATCCCTTCTCTAGTGTGTTTATAAAGTTACACTGGATTTGAAAGTAGATCAGAAGCTGTCATTTCAGTTCAATTTCAAACAGTAGTACCAAATATTCTTCATAGTTATTCTTCAACATTAGTCAATAGACGCTTAACATTGTAAAAAAGAAAACAGAGAGAAAACATGAAATCGTCTGGAAATATATAAATTCCGAGGAATTATTTATTAAAGCAAAAATAATAATAATAATAATAATAAATAATGATTCACCAAAGTGATGTAGGTTGCTTAAAAATTAATTAATGGCATACAGAATGAAAAACTATACTACAATGGAAAACAGAACTAATAATAATGCCCAAAACATTTTTAAATTTTTAAAAAATAACATGTAACTATAATTAGTTTTTTGCAAAAGAAAACTTTTTATAGCGACAATAGTACGTACATGTATGAATGCTTGATGCTACAATAATAAAGAGTTAATTTAAGCAAAATAACTAATAGAGAGGAAAAGAATTGGTCTTTCACATGGATTGCAGTTAAAGCTATCTTAATATTAAAGAATATGACATAAATTTGAGTCACTTTTACAAGTAAAAACACTCCAAATTTCTATTACAAGCTAGTTCTGAGTGGGAACTGTATCAAAATTTTTCGGGCCCTTTTTTAGATATAATTCTTTGTTATCGAACATTACTGTGATAGAGTGCATTTAAAAATATTGCGATTGAGTAACTTTAAAAAAAGAATTAAATAAAACTTATATATATATATATATATATATATATATATATATATATATATATTTGTCTATTTATAATCTTTCTTAATGAGTAGTAATAGAAAAAGCAATTTCTTTTTTTTTTGTAAGCAGAAGATTGATATGTTAGGAATTTTCTGACTATAAGAAATAATTTGGGAACATATTTTTAATGCAAAACAGGCTTGTGACGGGTCCTATGCGATGATTTTACGCTAATGTAAATGCTATTTAAACCCTGGCATTGGGTTGTAGGAGGTAAAGCGTGAAATTTTGGAATAGTAGAAGGTGAATTGCGACTATAGGAGTGAGTGAGCGAATATTTACGTTGCACTGTTCAAGGGCACGTTACGTCTCACTACACAAAGGCTTTCCAAAGTAATCAGTAGATTAAATGTTATCTTGGGTTCCAGCAAGAGTCGCCAATTCTTATCTAAGTGGTCATCTACCCATTTCAGATAAAATCCTGAGCTACATGTGTGAGTACATTTATGGTAATGTAATCTATCCCCACTACATTACTCTACAGCAGTAATTATATTTATGTATTGACATGCACATATTTTTCCCCCGAGTAATACTTTATCAGATTTCTGCAGTATTTTCAGCGTGAATAAATACAGTTCTTATCAAGACACACATTCTTACATATATCTAGAGCATTTATCTATGACCATATAAGTACACATTCCATTTTTAGCCTACTGAGTAATACTTTATCAGATTTGTGATTCATTCTGAACGTGACTTCGTTTGGTCTAAACATGCACCGTACGTTTATTTCCAAAATTGTTAGATTACCAAATAAAATAAAGAAATCCCTAGCTTTGAATAGTTTTGCATCGAATTTTTCAAACAGAGTGCTATTAATTTTTAGTTGTAGGAATCTGAACTTTATTTTTTCTATTTTAATCCAATTTTTGATGTATTCACAAAATCTAAACGAAGCATTAGGGACTTCGAAGTCGAATGGTTAGAAAACACGATTGTCCAACATTTAAGTACGAAGACTTTTGAGGTTCGAATTTTAAGAATAGACATAATTCTGCACTTATAAATTCAAATCGTTCATAGATGGCGCAACAGGCGAATAATACTTTAGTTTAAAAATAAGGAAAAAAATAATAGATTTTAATAAAAAAAATATATTCATTAACCTTAAGTAAGAAGTTATACCCCCTCCAAAAAGTTTGATTAATATATCTCAATTAAAATTTGCTTCCAATGACGTAATTAAAAAAATCAGAATTCTACCCATTTAATTAAAACTACATCAGAATATAACTCGTTATCGCTAAAAGCGTGCATTTCTTATCAATACAGAGCCCCGAAACCCTTATCAGAAGGAGGATACCATCCCCGATCCAGAGAGAGGAAATTTCCACCACCTTTCGTCTGCCTAATCCTCAATCCTCTGTTCCAGAAACCGCAAATCTCTACTACTTAAGTGGCAAGTTTTTTTCCCTTTCTTTTTTTGGTTTTTTGAGATTCGAAAACTCACACTGAAACTCCCTCTCACTAGGAAAAGCAATTAAACACCTCCTCACGATAATCTGTAATTTGAGACAAATATTAGATATGTCTTTTTAAAGCCAAGATTGCTGAAATCCGTTTCTAAAGTTTAAAATTTTCGTTAGGGCCTATTCTGATCAGTTCCTATTGTAATATGACATATTTTTTCAAAGTGTGTGACTATGTAAAATCTCTCTCATTATCTACTGTTGTATTACTATAAATAAAGCAATCTCAAACCTAGTTTCAAAATCTGAATAAAGAGGATTTAGCTGTTAAACGCAGTTAAAAATGTCCTGACGGACTATCTGTGACAAATTGAGAAAATTCGCAACGTCCTATATTATGCTTCTTTAGCTTAATTTTGGAAAGAAGTACCGAAATGGTCCTTGTCTTAGTAAAATGTATGCTGTCACCTAATAACCACAAATTAACCTCACTAAATTTAGTTAATGTTAAATTGGTAAAATCTGGATTCCACTAGATCTATTTTTTAACGATTAAAATCATGATCCGGTTTAATGAGAGTCACTATCGTAGAACCCCATTTACACCTCATGGACCCCTAAATTACTCTTTTGGTGGTGTGAACACCTTGAAGGTCGTCGTAGACCCCTGGGGGTCTATATAGAGCACTTCGGAAATCATTGGTCTAAAATATTCTCATAATAGGAAAATACCGAATGTTTTTTAATGCAGTCTTAACTCTTAAAAATACGAAGTAAACAGAGAACACTAATATATTACAGTACAAAATATTTAATCTTAAAGATATGATTAAATTTTTAAAATTTATTTTTTTACACATAAAAACAGTTTTCACACATAAACTTAATTTGATGATATTCAAAGCAACAGTTTTTTTTTTATTGATACACAAAAGTTCATTACACGTTGTGCATTTTGGGTGAGGTTTCCATTGAATGCTTTTTAAAGAATTGCATCCTGGGGTAGGAAATAGTGTATTTTCTTACTATTTACTACTGCACCTTGAATTTTGTTCAGTCTCTTGGTTGTCATCATAAGAATCTAACTAAAATTCGAGCAGATTATTTACTGTGACTTCTTCATCTGAAAAACCATCTGTTCAGTGGCGTAGCGTGGGCTTTCGCCGCCTGGGGCCAACAGGAAATTTGCCGCCTCTCTATTTTAATTATTAGCTAAGAAAATTAGTTAAAGATAAAAAACAGCTTTACATTTTTTTTATTGATTAAAAATTCACTTTTCTTATTTTTTCCCCATAGCAAAATCTCTTATACAATTGTCAATATCAATATGTATATCACGTTCAATTGCCAGAATAGCTAACTCTGTTTGCCTTAACGTGGACGTAGTCGATCTGAGATAATTCTTGATTAATTTTAGCTTAGAGAAGCTTCTCTCGCAACTGGCTTTACTGATGGCAAATGTTAAAAAAATTCTCAACATTATGACAATGTTCGGGAAGCCAACTTCAAGCTTGGATTCAATTATATATTTTAATAAACCCAGATATTTTAATAAACCCAGGACCTAATGAGTTCTTTTTTTACAGCCTGGGTCTGTTGCAGCTACGAAAGCTTGCAAATGTACGCGCTCAAGTTGGAATTCTTCTTTATTAATGTCATGAGGAGCTTGATCCCAGTTAAGTTCGTCCATACTCACTATCACTTCAGACCTTAAAAAAGCAAATTTTTGCGCTAGATTCTGCAACCGTCAGAATCTTTCTCAAATTTTAGCAGTTACTCTGTCTATTGAAGAAAACAATGTTCACCTCAAGTCATCATCGTACGATAACGGAGTATCTTTATCACCGTTGCCAAATATATGCTTCCTCCTGATTCGTCTTGGGGGTTCAAAAGAAATTTCAAGCTCTTCATATAAACTTTTAGCATATATTAAAGCGTCATCCACGGATTCCTCTCGTTTTGCTTCTAATACGTCTGTAAAGCACGTAATTTTTTGCACATTGATGGACATTTAGTCCCTTTGTCTGCAAATAATTTCGAGCATCATTGACTTCACACAGTACCGATTGCCAGAAGACTTAACTCAGTTGCACGACAGCCCGTGAGGGACAAGGCCTATTGTGCCCAACTCAGTACACGAGACCTTGGACCCTGAGGTGCATGAGCGGATGTTCCGGTCAGGTGGTCAGCCTGACGTGAAACCCCAGTGTTAAGTTCCCAATCAAGCTTGGTATTTATTTTATCGACGTACTGAAGGGATGAAAGACTGAATTAACCTTGCCCAGCCCGGGGTTTGAACATGGGACTTGAGGTGCGGAAACGCGATGCTCTAACCATTAAGGTTTCCGACTTCTCGGTCGGAACCAGGATTTTAAAAAGGTGCATAAACGGATCATTTTAATGATATTTAGTGTCACTTAGATTAGAATACATGCATAAAACTGTTTTAAGGACATTTTGACAAAAAAAATTTATTTGAAAACAATATTTCGGCAAAAAATTAACTTAGAATAACCTTTTTTAAAAATGTTCTCCTTTTGTTGAAAATGCTTCTATTATAATTATATTTTGCCTGTATATAGCTCAGACGTCAGTACAGAGGCTCAACTATGATTTTTGAAAACTTCACATTATTTTCAGAGTAATAACCATTTGAAATAACTATCGGTGTTTTTTTCTTAAAATTTCTCCCCTCTATTGTCGTAAAACATGGATAAACTCCCTTCTAAGTTATATATTTCAAAAATTCTAGTTTAGCCTCTGTACAGAGGTCTGAGCTATGTACATGCAAAATATTATTATAATAGAAGCATTTTTCACAAAAGAATATTATTTTGAAAATATGTCATTCTATGTTCATTTTTTGTCAAAATGTTGTTCTTAAATAATTTTTTATTGTAATATTATTCTTAAAACAATCTTATGTACATTTTTAATCTAAGTGACACTAGATATTCTAAATAATATGCATTTATACGCTTTTGCAAAACCTCGGTTCCGAACGTAATCGGATACCTAAAGCCATTGGGCTTCTACCAGAAGTCTAAGCAACATAAAAACGCACGCGATTGCATAGCGAATAATAAACTCCATGCATCTGTGAGTGTATTAAAGCTTTCAATCCTTTCCGCCAGTTTTGTTGCGCGATTTGGAGTTTGAGATATCTTTTGAATTTTTTCAAGTATCGCAGTTCTTGCTGCCGTCCCTTTTCGCATGCCGCCTGGGGCCATGGCCCCCTCTGCTTCCCTACGATACACCACTGGTTTTCAAAAAGTATATGACTTTGAAACGGAGAAAAAAAAGCAATTACTGTAGAAAATGCATGTGACGGCATAACTCTTTTTCTCCCCGAGCTCCTGGTTTCAGTACAGGGAATGTCCAATAGATGGTGCCGCAAGTATTTTTTGGTTTATTTCCCCATTTTAACCTTCAAACTCTTACGTTTTCGACGTTCGGATTTTCCCCCAAACACGGGTTGGTTTTTTTAGTTTTTTTTCCCCTCCTAGGCGCACTTTTTTTTTAAAAGCGAGTATTAGTGGAAGCGTTCAGAAACGTGAGTTAAGTTTAATTGCTGTTATTGTAATCTTGATCAAATAATCAAAATAATAAATAGTAAATACTTAATCAAAATACTTAGTATTTAATACATAAAAGAGTTTTTTAAGAATGCACTTTTATATATTTATGTAATATAGAAATTGTCTTGCTTAAAAATATCTCAGTGTATGACAAGCGTGTCAAGCTCATAGTGGGCTATATGGTCTATTTTATATTAAGTTGGGGACACCTGTTTTCAATGCTAACAAAATTAATAAAATTCTATTTTTAGAATGATTATATATGTATTTATTAGCCTCAATTTCAAGCTCAATGCATATCATAATATACATGCATAGTCGTTTCATATTAGTTTTACAATCAAACTATAAATATTTCATATTTTTATAAGAAAACAAAATAGTTATAATATGAAATATACTGCTCTTACTATTACTTTTTATAAGATATTTGGCATCGATTTTCACAAAACAAGTCATAAAAATGTAGTTGAATGTATTGTGCTGATGAATTTTTTATAATTGGTGATCAACGTTGATCGGTTAATCTTGACCTTCCTGAATTTTTGTTATTGCCCATTTAAAAAAGTAGTTGGTCACATAAATCAGTGCTACCGAAAATATACGCAAACATTGTACGCGTAACAAATGATGACATTTTAGGAAAGCGATCTGTAGATGAATATGTATAAAAATCTGGATTTTCAAATCCCACATGCATTTTTGATTCAACAAAAAATCGCATTGGATTTTAATGAACTCACTCTGAAAATTTTCATTTATAATTTCATTATCGATAGAAAGAGGTGAATTAAAAATAAGGAAATTGTAATTTATATATATAGCTTTTAAAATCATTAAATCTTCGATTAAATACCGTTTCTCTAACAATTTAATTTGTTGAGCATATTTTGTAAATTATAATTTAAGGCAGCGGTCGCCAAACTTTTTGACCTCATGGAGCAATAATTTCATTATTTAAATCCCGCGGAGAACTAATAGGATTTTTAAGTGTTAAATATACTTATATTTATTGTGATTTATAAGAACACATACAATGCACCTAGATAATAAAATGAAGCTATTAATTGAAACCAAATTACGAAAGCCTTAATAATAAACCCTAATAAAATAAGCAAATAAAAAAAACTGTAAAACAAAACAATTAAAAAATATTTTAAGTTTATCAAACTTTTAGCATTATACATTCCTAGTATGATGGATGTTTCTGCTTACTTGAAATAAGGTTATGGATATTTGGCTCCAATGTTGTTACTACATTTATATTTCAAGCACAGATCGATACCGTGTTTTGACGGTTGTGACAGATGAAAAAGCCTTTTCACCTAAATAAGTTGTGGAGAGTTGGAATCAGAATTTTCATCGCCTGTTCACCAAGAAAAGGATATTCACTTTCTATGGAAAGCCAAAACTGAGATTTTGATAAATATAAATGAAATTTAGATCTGAGAGTTTCGTCGGACAATGGGCTGATGAGGCTTTCTTTCAGATGCAGGCTTAAATTATTATCCTGAATTTTCAATGCAAACGGATCTATTATCCACATATGACCATGTCAGTACCATTCATTTACCGTGGCGTTATACTATGAAGTAGCGTTATTATAACTTTTCACGTATTATTATGAAGTTAATTATGTGTTTTAATGCATCTTAAAAAATAAGTTAACCTGACGAGAGTAAGTATATTCCACACCTTTTTCTGGGGACCAGCGAAATTTTCTCGCAGACCATCCCTTTGGTGGCCTCTGATTTAAAGGATTGAATCAATAGATATTGACAGCCTTCAAACTAAAGCATCGCTCCCCTACAATGCGGGTCTTTAATACATCAGAATAACACATAGGCTAAAATTTATAAAGATATTGTGAGAAGTTTTCAAAATATTGCGACAAATGTCAAGAAAGTAGGAAAAATTTCTGCCATTTGCAAAAAAGCCCGTGACAGCATTCATCTATCTTTTTTATCCCTTCTGTTTTGTCTACGCCATGCCTTAGTGCGCTTTCGCTTTTAATTTATTCCCTTCATCAGTGCCATCGCTATTTTTATTTCATAATAAAACTAGATTTCGAAGGGAGAGGTGGTGGTAAGATTTTAACATAAAATAAATACAACAAAAAGTAATATTAATGTATTACACTTCCTGATATAAATTATTTACACTATTTTAAGCGTTCATTACACAAAATTTGTAACTATGACAGTAGAATTAAAACTATGAAATTAAAATAAAATATTAAAATGTTTTTATCATTTAGTTTTTTTTTTTTTTTTGAATGTTTTTTTTTCAGTTCATGTAAATATATATTTACGCTTCCCCCATACTGTTTTTTTTATAACTTATATATATATATCCTTTAAAAAACACACACACACACATATATACATATATATATATATATATATATATATATATATATATATATATATATATATATATGTTTTTAAAAGTATTTCTATTAATTCATTACTAAATTAATTATTTGTTAATTAAAAAAGTACATTGTTTATTATTTTGATAAAATACATTTCAGAGACATTTTTAAGCTAACTAAATAATCGTTTTCTTTTTATTGCTTCACATTCATAATTTTTGAACTAATACAATATTGTTTTTTAAAAGTCATGGATCGAAATTTGAAGCTATATTTTATCTGTGAGGGGGAGGGGAAGAGGAAACAGTAATTTTACACTAAAAACACCATGTTATGCCGGGCTAGAGGGAGGGGAAAAAACCATTCTTAAATCGAAAAAATATATGGAACAAATTTCGAAAAAGGGAAATTTAATGAAATAATTTTAGTAATAACTCACATTGAGCGCGTACAAACACACACATAATTGCTGGCGTCATGAGGGAAAGAGAAAGCCCGTGCAATGCCGGTCCATGCAGCTAGTATATATATATATATATATATATATATATATAATAAATTACAATACATCCTAACAAATTTTTAGTTTAAAAAAATGAGAAAAAATTTTAATTACTGTTTCGGATAAAAATATCCAATTAGTTTTGTTAATAGTTATTTATATAGAGAAATTATAAATTGTAAGATTTGAATTCTTACTTATAGATTAACAGTTTGTTATTATCAAATAATACATCGAAAATTTCATAGTTCCATGTGTGTGTGTGTTCATGGGACCTACTTTTAAGTACCTACATATTGAATTCATAGAGGGCGTAATAGTAGCTTATAAAATGTAATATATTCCAATAATTTTATTTTTAGCCTTAGTATTATATATGGACAAAAACAAAAATATCCCTAGTATGACTCATATAAATGTAATCTTTTATTTAATACACTTACCTTATAAATATATTAGAGCAAATAATTATATTCTTATATATGGCTATGCAATACATCGATTAGTAATATTATAGCTTTGAATCAGCATTTGAATCCAAAATCTGGCAATAATTGGTTTTTTGTACACATATTCAGCGTGTGCTATGCATTCTGTAATTCATTTTTAGGTTAAATTGTCTTTTTCTTGTAATCGATTTAGAACTTCTACCCACTATTTTCAATGCGATTTCGCTCAACATTACAAACAGGAAGAGGAAAGGCTGACCAAAAACAATATTAATTAAGTCCCCCCTAATTATAAAGATCCTCTTATAATAGCTGTCATAAATCAATAATACTGCAGCATCCCTATTTTTAAGTTCCAATATCTGTTTCCTTTATTTTTGGTGTTGAAATAATTTTTGTCTCTCTCGAAGAGATTAATAATCTATATATTTTCCATTCATATCAATGATATAACTAAGGGTAATTTTAGAAAGTCACACCGTAATTGTTATCTTAACATTAATTTTCACAAATTTAAAATTCTCAAAGAATAAGCTTTAAATTAAAATTATATTAATTTCTCTCTCTCTCAATAATACCCTTTATAAACAAATTAAAGGTATGCCTCAAAGTGAACCTGCTAGAAATTTTTTGTATAATTTATATTTATTTTATTACGAAAATAAATATATTATTCATAATGGCTGTTATATTTTTAGATATATTGATGATTTAATTGTACTTGTGTGTGTGCATGTAGTAGTAATAATAATTTTAACCTCAATACAAATTTTTATCCCAATTACTTAAACCGAGTTAAAATTAACAATACTCCTTTTATATATATATATATAGCACTTATTACTTAGATTATCATTATATATTATAGACATTATATTATACATTAATATTTATTAGATGCATTTAGTTTTGATATTAGTATAGTGCATTAGTGGAATTCAAATTTATCAGTTTCTATATAGAGAGATATTATTTTTAATTATCTTTATCCAACAATAAATTGGCCAGTAGTAAATCTAATATCATTTTAAATTTTAATAAATTTCTTTCTTTATTGTATTGAACAAAAATACCCTACTAGTTTTATTGACAATTACATTTTTATTGAGATTTAGTTTAATGAAAAATTTTAATAACATTGGCATAGGTTTCGATTTTTTTTACTAACTGTTTCATCTATATTATGTTATTTATTCTTTATATTATATTTTTAAATATAATGCTATTCAAATTTCTACATACAGTCACAAGATGGTGCGTGCGAATTACATGTTAAATAATTCAATGTATTTTATTTTATACTAGAATTGTTATGCATGATTGGGGGTCCTATAGATTACAAAACAAATTCTTATTAAATATTTTAGGTTTTTTAAGTATTTAAAGAGAGAGAAACTTGCTAATAATTCATTTTATTAATTACAAATTTTTATATTTATGTGTTGCTGCTCTTATGTGGTCTTGTATTGGAGGGAAATGTTAGCATGGCGATGTGTTGTGGTGGTACGTTTATTTATTTTAATAGCATTTTGTGCAAAACATTTTTAATTTCTATATTAAGTAACTAATTTTTATTAATGTTCCTGTCATAATTCAATTTAATAAAAGCATTAGTGTATTTTATCTTTTAATAATAAAATATTTATGGTACTTCCTCCTTTCTCTCTACAGCTCAGTTGTATAAGAAAATTACAGGTGAAGGTTGGCTGAGTACAAACCATCACTTAATCCTGCATGTTTTGTTCGTAAGGCAGGAGTTTACTATTATAATACTGTGATTAATATTTCTTACTGCATTGTCTAGTTATGCTTTAGATTAAAAATATGTGTATATAGGTTATATTTTGTGTATATAGGTATTCAAGGTACTTATATATATATATATATATATATATATATATATATATATATATAACACTGATTTGAAAGAAGATATTTTAAAAGGAATAGCAATTATTAACACCCACACATGTTTCAAAATGAGTAACAAATATCAAATTATGAAAAATATGACAAAGCCAAAAGTCTTTTTATAACTTTATTTTTGAAAACTCATAAAAAATAGTATAAATCCTCTCTTTCTTATGCTTATAAAAAAGAGGGATTTAATACTTCCTGATATAATTAAAAAATATTACATTTGTGTAATATCACAAGTTAAATCAACAAATATATTTTAGCAACCTTCTTATTTTAAATTCATTACAATACTTAACTGCATTTAATTAATTTTCAAACACATCCGAATGCTTTATTGAACTTAAACATAAAAATGTCATTGCCTATGAACTGTTTCAATAATGTCTTAATAATGTTCAAGAGGATAGGAAGCACTAGTAGCTGCCCTTTCTAAAGCACTTCTGAAGGACCCATAAAAAACCTGTTGAAATACATAGAAGATTCTCTTGTAAAATGGCTCACTTATTTCTTCAAAAATGGAACATAAAGGTTTTTATAAAGACGATTTTCACGCACATCATTATACATAAATCCTTTACTAAATTCGCCTTTGCTTAGTAGTACAAGGTTAGTAACTGAATATTGATCAACATCTGCAGAAGTCTTCACCTCCAACTGAGCTTCTACATTTCTGACTGAAATGTCTCCAAAGAAATCTCGTTGTCGTACTTGATCCTTGTAAGAAGAGGAAGACCCTGTAGATACTTCATATCCTCCTCTATATCTCACATCTACTCTGGGTAATATGATATTGCATATTATGCTGACACTGTCTGTCGATCTTAATGATTGTTGACAGAATCTTCTTTGAATGGTACTTAAACCTGTCAAATTCCCTCTGTAAAATGTAACAGTACCATAATTTCCTTCATTGGCTGCAGAAAACTCTCGTACATTGAAGTAGAATTGAGGCATTTCGTAAATGGCCAAATCTGTGTTTTTGACATATCTGAGAAGATGGACAGAAAGTACTTCATCTATATATTTATTAAAATTGTTTTGGTCTTCTCTGTATGCTGACGTAAGAGCTGAAAATAAAATACGCAATTTACAGTAAAAGTGAACTGGTTTTTTTAAAAATATGATTTCTTTTATCTTTTAATCTGATTACTTTTTTTTTAAAAATAAAAATAGGGCTTTACTTGAAAAGAACTAAGAAAAGTGCATGCAAAATATTTCGAAGAAATTTATAAGTAATAAAAATTACTAATTTTATACATGTGTAATTCAATATACACTCAGGAACATTGAAAATAGCGACCCAAGAAGGAAGCTAAGTACAATCGCAAAACTTTGCAAATAAGTATAGCTTAATGTGATATGTAAATGATCCAAGTTTTGTGCCAATACGCATGCTCATACACACCGAGGTCGCTCTACTATCAGGAAGAGGGTGCTATATAAGCCAGAACAAATTCGAAAAGTCATAAACGTTACGATTACCCGCCGATTGTAGGAAGACTGGTTAGCGAAACATGCCAGGTAAACATGCTAGAAGACATTTCTGATAGTTAAGCGAGTTTGAGAGAGGCCTGATCATCGGGATGAAAACTGCAGGCTGGTCGACGCGCCGTGTTGCTGGCCAGGTGGATCGGTCGGATTGTGCCGTTAGAAATTGTTGGGAGCAGTGGACACGAGAAGGTACACACGCTCGAAAAACCGGGTATGGAGCGACCAGGAAGACCACGAGGAGAGAAGATCAAAGGATCGTGCGGCAAGCACTTGTGGACCCCACAGTGACTCGTTCAACGATACGAGCAGACGTAGGCGTAGCAATTGTTCCACAAACAATTTCCATACACCTTGCAGAAGCAAATCTTAAATCCAAGCACCCTTCCCGTGTACTCCCTTTAATACCGGAACATCGCCCATTGCGTTTACAGTGGTGCCAAGCCAAATCCATGTGGAATGTCACAGATTGGCAAAATGTTGTGTTTAGTGATGAATCCCGTTTTTTTTGGGGGGAAAGGTGATAAACGTGTACGGGTGTGGAGGCGCTCTGGTGAGCGGTACAATTCCCCCCACACTGTTGTACGTCACACTGCCCGTACAGCTGGTGTAATGGTCTGGAGGGCCATAGCCATAGCCTATGATAGCCGGTCCACTTTAATTGTGATGCGTGGAGCCTTAACGGGCGAACGTTACGTTGATGATATTCTTCGACCCCATGTAGGACCTTTCCTAAATGGTCTCCCAGCGGCAATTTTCCAGCAAGATAATGCTCGTCCGCATACAGCAAGAGTTGCTCAAGACTTCCTATGTTATTTTCAGACACTTCCATGGCCGGTCCGTTCCCCCGATTTGTCCCCTGTAGAGCACGTGTGGGATCAGTTAAAACGGCAGATGCCATCGTGTCACTCTGTACATAATTTAGAGTTGGCTGTTCAAGATTTGTGGACCCATCTTCCTCAGGACAACATAAGGTGTCTAATCAACTCAATGCCGGACAGTGTGACGGAATGTTTTGCAACTGTAGGTGGTCCAACGTTCTATTGAAGTTGCCCAGTATTTGTGTCGTTGCACACCCTCTATTCTCGCTTAATATTCTTTTTTTTTAAATCAAGTGAATCTCTCATCTGTGTCATTATGTGAATTAAATTTTATTTCAACCCGATGCTTTTTTCTTGGGCCACTATTTTCAATGTTCCTGAGTGTAGATATAAAAAAAAGCTCTAATTTCCTTTTATCCTGTAAGGCTTGAACTTTTATAAATATATGTAGTTTTTGAATTTTTATTCT
This sequence comes from Trichonephila clavipes, assembly GCA_019973935.1. Taxonomy (NCBI): domain Eukaryota; kingdom Metazoa; phylum Arthropoda; class Arachnida; order Araneae; family Nephilidae; genus Trichonephila; species Trichonephila clavipes. The sequence continues at coordinate 92,216 of BMAU01020512.1, forward strand.
TATTTGATTTATTATTTTTGTTAATAAACAAATTTTCTCAGAAAAATTTAAAAATACTCAATTGTACATTTTTTTTCATTTGAAATAAATTATTTTCATTTTCATGAATATGTGAAAATATGCGAGTTCCATATTTTACTAATTTTACTTCTTTGTGTAAATAAAAGTCGCTTTATTTTACATTTTGTAAGAGAATTTTTACTCATAAAAATTTGTTTATTTCAGATAAGGTCCTTTAAATGAAACCTAGATTCGATAAAGGTCTATATAACTCAAACTAATAACTTTATTTATTCATATGCAAAGCAATTACAATATAGTGTAGCAATATAGAATGAATTATCTGTACAATAATTATTAAAAAAATAAATAAAAATGAGAAATTATTCTTAATATGATTTTAAATTGTTTTGAAAGTTTTAAAAAATATCGATTTTTAATACATTTATTATATTATTAGAATGATTCAGTTGAATATATTTAAATTAAAAAAGTTACCTGAGACCAAACGAGTAATACATTTAAAATAATCTTTTATATTCTGCCACATTTCATATTCAAAGAATAAGTATATATAGAGAGAGATACTCCCATTTTTATCTCCATTTGTTGTAGTGGAACAAGTTTGAAGCAAAGATTTCAATCTTTCAGATAAAGCATTTTATTACTTAAAAATAAAATTATATAATTTAATAAATTTTTTAATGAATATCCTATTTTACTACTGCTAAAGGAATGATCTACCAAATGCCAACAGGAAAGCAGAAATGAACAGCATATTTCTTTCTAAAATAGAATTGCGTAGTTAGTAAATGCATTGGATTTAGAGTTACATTAAATATAAAGTAAAAGGAAAATATTACTAAATATTTAATTGCATATATTTGTGTATGAAATATTTTGAAGAATCTTAAGATATTTTGTAGCAAAGTTTTAGCATTTTTTCCTTAAAAACAAAGTAAGTAAATTTTGTTAATTTTAAATAGTATTTTACAGCTTTATATGACACATTAAAATTCAATAAGCAAAAGAACAGACATGAATGCATAGTTATTGAAAAATTCTTATTTATTTGTATTAGAATTTAAATGTTTTGTTGAATCTGTAAGAAAATTATGCTTTTTAAATGTAAAAAAGAAACATTTCACAAGTTTTAATAATTAAAAGCAAAATAATTTTTCATTGGAAAAAAAAATTAATCAATAGTTTAGTATTTTTTTAAGAAATTTTTCATAAGTTTCATTTGGCTTAGTTGTCTTAGATAAAAGTATTTTAAATGAAATTTTATTTAACCATTCTTCATATTTTAAATGTATGCTAAAGAATAAGTTGAAAAAAAAGTAAGTAAATAAATAAACATTTTCAAAAAACCTCCTTTAAATCAAGTTATTTTACGAAAATTCTTCATTGTTGCTTAAATTCAGTCACGGAAAAATTTCTAGTTTTGAATACGAAGAATTAAAACTAAAGAGTTTTTGTTTCCATCTCATTTGAGAGAATTATTTTAGCAGAACTTCTATTTTAATGTTTCGTCACCTTTCAGAAAAGATACTAACATACTTAAATTTTTTACTTTTCAATCGATAAAATAGCTTTTACTTCTAATGTATAGTAGGTATACTTCTAGTACTTTAATCCAACAACAAATAAAATGATTTAAGCCGAATGAAATTGATATATCAAACTTAAATAAAAATAATAAATTTCATAAGTGGTAAAAAATTGTAAATGAAGAAACTAATATTTACCTTTCTAAAAAATACAAATCGAAAAGGAATGAGGTATAATAATCTCAGCTTTGTAGCATCGATTTATATAAGGTAGTTTATCAGTTTATATAAAAAAGTTTAAATAATTTAAAGTTCAATCCCCTTTGACATGTGTTAATATTCAACAGATGTATTTAATTTCTTTGAAAAATTAACGTTGATAATGTTTCCGAAAAGAGCATATCCTGTTTCTTTTATTAAAATTAACCAAGTTATCTGGTATTTGGACACACTTAAAACGATAAACGATGCCAAAATTATATCGCTCATGCAAAAAAAAAGTGTCAAATTTTATCAGAACTATTTTTCTTATATTGAAAATTCCCTCGAACAAAAAATTTAATTGTTTTTCTCCTTGTCAAAATAACGAGTATTTTAATTAAAACCTTTGTCTAACTCCACTTTTAAAGATATTTTTATGTTATAAATATTTTTTGAGTGAATCACTTTTCCATTTTGAATGAAAATGCGGAATATTTGGTTTTCTAATTTCTATTATTCAGAATAATTTAATTTTCCTTTGTATAATGAGTTATTTACTCATAAATAACTTTCAGCTAATTATGTTTTTAAAATAATAAATGATTGGTTGACAAATAAAAAAATCTTAACGAGATTTATATAATGATTGTAAAAATTAATCTGATTGTAGTTTGGTTGTGTTACGGAAAGAATGTACTTTCAAAATGTGTTTTGTACTTTTGTGTAATGTGCGAAATTATAAAAGTCCTTTCCGAAGTATAAATACTATTGTTTTTATTACTTAATTTTAAAAGCATTAGTTAAAAATAAATTGATTATATAAGAAGTAAATAAAACGAACTGTGAATAATCTTCTTGAAAAAATAAGCTATATGAAGAACATTCAATTTATATCCTTGAAGGGGAAAATGGTATACGGTAAATCAAATCTAATTATTAAAAAATAGAGGCAAGTTTAAAATTTAAATGCTTTAGAAAACCAAAAAAAACTCATTTTTAAAAGAATAAGGCGTTTTTTAAAATTATAATGAATAATACTTTACGAATTGTACAAAATATAATGCTCATGTGTTTAATTATCTTTACTGATTCATCGTATCTGCAGGATCAGATATGGAAGCGAATACTCTTAGATTCTATTACTGGCAAACAGGATTACCACAGAGGGCAGTTAATAGTTGCACGTTATTTAATAAATATATTAGTTACCTTGTTTCTACTTTATATAAAGATGTAGTCTATATATATAAGTCAGATGTCTACTATTTACTGATTATCTTGTCATTTTGACTGAGGTTCCAAAGGGAAAGGCGAAATCTATCGATTGATTGATTGATTGAATATTAACGTCGCACTGTTCAGCTACACGAGGGCTTTTGGCGACGGACCACGTAATTTTGAACCATGGTCAAGTGACGTGGACGACACCTGAGCTGGCACCCCCTCGCCTAACTACCACACCACACCAACGGGAGGACGTTTCAGCTCTCGACAGATTTAACGTGCATCGCTGCCCTACACGGCGGGTCTTTAGTGGTACTGGGATCGAACTCGTGACAAAGCAAGCCACGATCCGATACCTATACCACTCGGCTACCGCGGCCTCGAAATCTATCGATGAACATAGACTAAAGTTATCTGACTACGTTCGGAACCGTGATTTAGCAAAAACACATAAATGGATAAATTTCATGATATTTAGTGTCACTTAGATTAGAATACATGTATAAAATTGTTTTAAGGACATTTTGACAAAAAATTATTTAAATACAATACTTTGGCAAAAATTAACTTAGAATAATATTTTTCAAAATGTTCTCCTTTTGTGAAAACGCATCGATTATAATAATATTTTGCCTGTATATACCCCAGACCTCTCTACAGAGGCTTAACTAGAATTTTTAAAAAATCACATTATTTTCAGAGTTACCACCAATTTAAATCATTATTGGCGTTTTTTTTCTTAAAATTGCTCCCCTCTGTTGTCGTAAAATATGGATAAAGCCACTTCTAAGTTATATATTTCAAAACTTTTAGTTGAGCCTTTGTAGGGAGGTCTCAGCTATATACTGGCAAAAATATTATAATAGAAGCATTTTTCACAAAAAGGAGAACATTTTGAAAAAGATTATTCTAAGTTTATTTTTGCCAAAATATTGTATTTAAATAATTTTTTTTTTTGTCAAATGTCCTTAAAACAATTTTATGCATGTATTCTAATCTAAGTGATACTGGCGTCATGAAAAATATCCATTTATGCGCTTTTGCAAAATCACGGTTCCGAAAGTAGTTGGATACCTTAATCAAGCACTTGATATATTATCAAAAGGGAGAGTAGAAAATAATATGATTGTAAATCTAGGAAAAGATTGCTATGCAGTCTTTTTCACTGGCATTAAATATGGGAATGATGCTCTTACTCACACCAATAAATTAAATTATCTGAGTGGGACTTTTGACAATAAGTTAAACAAGAAGTCTTACAAAGAATCAATCTCAAATCGCTTTGTAAATGGGGAAACTTTTTAAGGTATGACAAGATCCTTACGAGGAAGTGACAGATGAGTTTTAAATATTACCTTCAATTACCTACTACGGCGAACCACTTATATCGACAAGAGATCAAGTTTTACAAAACTTGGAAACTTTACAAAGCCAATCCCATGAAACTTATTATTGGAGCTATTAAATTGACACCGATCGATGCTATTATTTTCTTGACAAACAATGTATCGAAAAATGCTATTATCAAATAAAAACTTTACTTCGATATGAGATTCGATGTGAGAAACTAATTATATTGGGCGATTCTTCTTCGATTAATTATCCAATAAAGATTAGAAACTGGAAGACATAAAACGGCTTTATTCATGTGTGATCAAATTATCATGAATGGATATGAGTTACCTGAAAAAGTCTAAGAACTTTTAAAAACACTTAAAAACTCGTTGGACTTGATAAAGTCTGAAATAAGTTTGAACCTTTGGGATGCCTTATATAAGAAAGAATCCTCTGCGGATATTCTAAGGTGTTATGATTTGGAAACAATTAGTGGGAGCTTCTCTGGATTCGGAGAGGCTACATGTTTATACACTTGGTTCCCTATTTCATGATTATTTCACTGCGGGCTCAGGAGTTTTCTTGATTCTCTTTTAGTTTGCTTCTGCAGGGAAAATTAGAACAGCTTTTGATGGAGAGGGGGAATCTATGCAGATTGTTCTAAAACAGCTATAGAATCTAGTAGATAAATTTATTATGGTTGTTCTTTTTTCTGTTTCCTAAGCTACAATTCAAGTCATTGGCTCAACTAACGCTCTTATACCGGATGAAATCCTTCAGTGTCGGGATCATTTGTGGAAGTTAGCACTAAAGAAGAAATATGTGGTGCTTAAATGAATAACTGGACAATACTGAATTGCCGGGACGAACTTGCTTCTTTTCTGGCAAATAATGGCTCATGACTACTACAGTAAAGATGCTCAACAGTACATATCATTCCATAAAACTGCACTTTAAACAGTCTATGTCTAGAAATTATAAACTGCAGTTATTCGACCGAATATAGACAACGCGATGGAAGTTTGAGGACCTCTTCACAATCCCCTATGGCCCACGGTTCAAAGCTGTTGCTCAGTTCCTTCTTTTAACGGGCCATGACTGCCTGGGTGCATCTTCATTGCATCGAGATTTTTGACCAACCAAATTGTTATCTCTGCAATTTGGCTGAGCCATTGGACCAAGGAGTCCATTACCAGGAGAATCTGTGTTGGCGAGATACCGGCAAGTTGTAGAAATTTTACGGCAATGACTTCGGTCCATTTTGTTGCACTTTTACATTTTTGTGTTTTCCCTTCTGTATTGTCATGCCATTGGAAATAAAAAACAGTTTAAACACTTGATGTTTTGCAATGAACGTTTAATGCAAGAAATAAATAGAGGATAATATATAATTTATTGTTTAAGTATTCAAAAACTACCGAATTTCTTAAAAGTAAACAAAAAATGTTCTATTATTTAAAACTTGAGTAGGCATACGAATTGGGAGTTAAGTAGCTGTTAGTGTAATTGACTTATGATGAATGAATATGAAATTACAGTTCTTGAGAGAATTTTAATCTAGCACCAAATTACTGAGAGATGTCCTGATGCAGGGTTTTTGTCTTTAGTTATAATAATGAAAAAGTAATATATCCAAACATTGTTGTCTGGTGGGACGGAATGATTTGACATCTTAGGAATTCATTTTCAACATACAAAACAATGAAACAACATGTTATTACACTTTATAATAAGTGTAACACTACTCATCGATTTAAATAAGAGGTAGAAAGCGTGATTATTTTTATAATGATTTTCGAATAAGATTTTCATCAATGCAACGGAAAATAGTTTCTTTTGTTAGAAGCTCAAATTGCTCATAATCAGTATTTGAGAGGTTGGTTAGATAAAAAAAAAATTGTTCCTTTTATTTATATGAAAGACATATTTGGATTTTTTTTTTTTACTTAGTTTAAATACTGATTTCTCAAAGAGCATTTAGGTAAACTCTAAAGAAAATAAAAAGAATTAAATTGTCTTCATATTCTTCTTTTCTTTGTTTTCTATAAATGTATATTTTTTGTTAATTTACTAATACAGCCTGATTAAGTTGTTCACATAATTATTTGGTACTATTTTAAGATTTTTTTTTTGAGAAAATTATATTATTATGTTAAAATATACCTTAGTTTGAACATGATTTTTTTATAAAAAATAATAATCTATCTTGGTACAAACAACAAAGAATCACATTTAAAGAAGTAAAAAAAAAAAAAAACTTACTGCTTAAAACTAAACAAAAAAAACTGAAAGAATATTTTAATAAAAAGGGGGAAATATTTACATGCCACACTTCTAATCATAAATTTAAAAAAAAATTCAATGGAACTTTAACCATGGAAACGAATGTTTTGATAAGCTTTGACATCTCTTGCCACGTTAATGATTTTTTAGCGTCTTTTATCGATCTTCAAGCGTACAATGTTGTTAGAATATTTCAAATAAAAAAAGCGAAAAAAAATCTGTCTTTTAATATTTATTATCGATTTAATTTTTTCATTGAAATTAAATACATCTGCCGAGTTGTTGTTTATCTAAATTTGATGAACTGCCAAATACTTTGATCTAAAAAAATGGTAATTTTTTTTAAACTGATAAAAACCATACTTTTAACATCTTCCAAAATTGCTTTATTTCTTACTGATTTCACCGATAAAAGTAAATATATGTTTTTTTGTTTGTTTTAGTATAGTTTAAATATGATTCATTATAAATTGTTTTAAGAAAATTTGGCTTGAATATTTAAGTTAGTTTTGATTTATTCACCATGAAAAGGCAAAAATAAATTTGTAAAACTCATATTTGGAAAACTTTAAAACACAGATTTCCCTCATAACTATTATTTATGTTGAGCATTTTTGCTTTTTTTCATATTGTAATTTGGATCAATAAAAATAAACAAATAAAATAATTGAACATAAAACAATTTTTGTGTAAGCTTAATTTCTAATAATATTGATATCAAGTATTTAATCAATATAAACACAAATCATGCATTAAAACTGAGGATTAAGAATGTATCCTGTATTACATAGTTTATGGAATTTGGTTGGTAATAATGAAAAATAAAATTACTGAATTTAAAATTTATTTATTCCATTTAAAATTTTTTAGAGAAAACTGGATGAAAGATTTGATTTAAATAAATTAAAAGAATATAATTAAGTCATTCATAGATTAATTAAATAAAACTATGTCAAATTTTAAACATCATTAATTCAAATATTAAAAATAAATTTAAGCGGTATAAATTTATATATTATATCTAAAAAAATCAATATTTTTAAATATTTTTCTTTGTACTTTTCGCGGAAAAAACGTATACTCAAGCCCTGTTGATCTCAATATTATTATTATTATTACTATTATTTGACTAAAAAAATCATAACCATAATTTTAAATGAAATCTGTTCTCATGAAATATTATTTCTACAATATGTACTTAATCATCAAACAAAATATTGAAGTTATCAATATTTTGTAAACTGCAACAGAAGTATGAAAAATTAAATGATAATTTTAAAAGACCATGAATTTAACGAAAAACTACAAATTAATAATGTAATTCAAGTCCAATAAAAAGTAAGGGAGTTGTTCATAAAAAAATATTTTTAGATGGACTGAGTGAATATAGTTCACCAGGAAAGTAAATGAGAGGGGTTGGCAACAGACCTCTTAAATTTGAACCATGGTCAAGTGATGAGGACAACATCTCACTCTCGAAATTTTCACACAGCGCAAATGTCAAGAATTTGAGCTTAGATAGATTTAGCGTACTTTTATCTCTCTACATGGCGTGTTTTTAGTAGAATCAGTACACGAAACCACAAATCAGCCTATGCATTTCAAGCCTCGAATTCGCAACTCTGAACACTTGGCTATTTTGCACATGCATCTGTTTTAAAAGAAAAACATTGTAGATTTGTGTTTATACGTTTTTTTTAAAAAAAAATCTACAATAATATAGAAAGATTTAAGTAATAAACAAGTTATTGAAATATATATATAGCCAAATAATTATCATTTTACTATGGATTTCAAATAGGTTTAAAAAATGGTGAACCACCGTTTTAGAAAGAGGGAATAATTCATTTTGTAAATAAAACTGATTTAATTGACAATATGCTGCACAAAATACCGAAAAACCTTAAAACATGTATCTTATTGACGAAATAATTATGTACAAATAAATTTATTATAAGTAGTTAACATTAATTTTATCGGAGAATCAAATTATTAATTTTATTTTAATATTTTCTGTTTCATTCCAACCAAAGGCATGTTGTTCATTTTTGTTTTCCTTGCAGCGTTTTGTATTTGACAATTCAAATCTCTATGCATTTGGATTTGGTGCAGATTTCAATTTTTCCTAAGTACTATAAAAAATCAAGACATATATTTTACGTATCTAAAGTTCCATGAAAAAGGATTATTAATAGAGAGAAGGTTTCTTACTTATATGATTTAAAATTATTTTTATATTTAAATAAATTGTTTTCCTTTAAAAAAACTTTATATTTCAACGGGTTAGTAAAAAAATTGTTAAATGTAAAATAATGGCATTATAAAACGAGATATGGCAAATGATAGCATTACTATTTAACAATAAAAAGATTTCTAAGAGTATAACAAAATGAGAAATACTCTTCGGTTCTAAATAAACAGTACACTAATCATTCATACGAAAGTAATATTTTGTTTTAGGAATAATGGGCTAAGGAAGAAATAAAAAAAGTTTCCTATATTATAATGTAAATTATATTGAAATTCATCGTTTTTAATTAAAATTGTTTTAAAGGGAAAAAAAGTACAAAAAATATAAATATGTTGAGAAGGATAAAATAAAAAGAAAAAAAATAAATGCTATTTGATTTTGCACATTTTTAATTTTGCCCGTTGGTGTGGTAGTTAAGAGAGGGGTTTGCAGCTCAGGTGTCGTCCACGTCACTTAACCATGGTTCAAAATTATAAGTGGTCCGTCGCCAGAAGCCCTCGTTTGTTGCTGAACAGTGTGATGTTAATATTCACTCACTCACTCACTGAATAATAATTTTGCAACAAATCTATAAGCATAGAGACAAAATTTTCCATTATTAAAAGATTAGAGACAAATATAGTAAAGAAGGAGTGCATTTTAGTATATCAAAGTAAGAGATATTGCTATTTATTATACGAGGGGTCACTCTGAAATTTTTGAGATACTCTTAGGTTCTTAAAGTTATACTTACAAAATTATAGGAGTGTTCAAAGTAGTCTCCTCCAGCATCAATGCACTCTTGTATATGAATTTTCTTTCTACAGATTAAATGCCTTAACCCTCCAACTGCACGGAACGGATTTTCCGCCCTACTAGAGAGGCTTTGAAAATGGACTGCACGGATTTTTCTGCCTTCAAGTAACGTTTTCAAAAGCGGATTAGCCACACTTTCTGAAATCCTTCCCCCTTTTCAGGTTTAACATCTTGAAAGATAATGAGGGAAGGAGGAAGCAACACAACAGGAGTTTTATGGCTCCCCCAATCGTAAAAAATCGGGGAGAAATTTCTTTACAACCCAAGAAGTTTCTTTGCAACTTGTATTTTTAAAAGTTTCCAAAAGTCCCAACGCATAAGTAAAATATGTTACAATTCCCTTTTGGTTTCATATTAATTTCAAACTGTAACAAGTTGGGGCGTGTCAGGGCAATCTGCTATTTTATATAGTTAGATGAATTATCTTTTTTAAGTATATTCTCTTTCGCTTCATTTTTCTTATTCAAAGCTTTTCAGTTTTGAAACATGATTATTTATTATAAGATACCGAAAAAATTAATAAAACATCAAACTCTTTAAAATTTGGAACCTTTTCAATTTTCCAACCACTAAAAATGAATAAATTTAAACTTCATCAAATCATTTGAAACATTTTCTTACACTTTGATAAAAATAACAAAAAAAAAACTAATTAAGATTTATTACTTTTAGATTTCAAAGCCTAAGTGTTCAGGGAAGTTTAAGTACAGTGCCTGGTTATATATTGTTAAAATACATCGAATTATATTTGAATTTTAAGTGCTTGAACTTCAGTTTACATCAAAGACAACATGAATGAAGATTCACACATTTTTTTTTTATAACTTGAATGTTTGAATAAATGGTAATCAAAAATATACGGAAACATTTACAGTAGACATTTATGCATATAAATAAACATAAAAATCAATTTTAAATTCGAGCTGTTGAAAAACATTCGAATTATATATTGTTCAAAAATATCTATTTATACAAAATACCTCTCAACATTTATCTTTTTTTAAAGGCTAACTGAATAAGTAATTAAAATCTGGATATGTTTTGAAATCTCGACCTTATAAAGCTAGAAATTTTTATGTTAGAAATTCCATTTGAAATTTCGAAAAAATGCATCGCGCAGTTAAAAATTATTTACTATAAGTTTTAGCAATTGTTTGAGTATAATAAAAAATTTCAAATTTTATTATATAGATTCTTTTGTATCTTTTAATATATTTCGGCCGCGGTAGCCGTAGTGGTATAGGTATCGGAACGTGGCTTGCTTTGTCTGAAAGTTCGAGCCCAGTACCACTAAAGACCCGCCGTGTGGGCAGCGATGCACGTTAAATCTGTCGAGAGCTGAAACGTCCTCCCCGTTGGTGTGGTGGGGTAGTTAGGAGAGGGGGTGCCAGCTCAGGTGTCGTCCACGTCGTCACTTGACCATGGTTCAAAAATTACGTGGTCGTCGCCAAAAGCCCTCGTGTAGCTGAACAGTGCGACGTTAATATTCAATCATTCTATTAATATATTTCGAAGATTTCATACAATTCGGTTGAAAACCGCATGCTAAAACAAAAAATATACTAAAAAATTAATGAATATACAATTAAAATAAATTCTTACATAGAGAAGCAAAACTGAGAAGCTAAAGCGTAGGAATAAAAAAATTTTGAGTATATCTGAAGTAGTTTTGAAATATTTATTTTAAAGTTTAGAAAATTTGTGTGCGTTATGTTATACTTGATATCAATTAAATGGTTAAAATAATGTGTTAATATTAGTCATGTAATCGTTTGATGACATTCATATACTAATAAAAATTATCATGGTCATTGATACGAATGTCAAGAATTTTATGTAATTTTAAATTCAGACATTAAGATATTGATGTAGAAAATATAAAGCGACCATCTAAAATACATGAAAAAAATGCAGTCTGCTATAAAATGATCTTGACAAACAAAATCCGGCATTTCACTTACTATGGCAGAGCCGCTATAGTCAGGGACAGAGAACCGCGGTTTTTGATGGATGCCGCTCTCTAGCTTTTTAAAGCTCCCAAAAAAAATTATATATATATATATAAATTACAAATGCAAAAATAAATCTTGTAATTTTCCATACATTTTTTTATAACAACGAATTGTGGAATTGGCTTCCAATATATTGTTGTGTTTGACAATATCTAAGGTAACCAACCCTACTTTAGATAGATTTGTACTACTTTTTCGTAAGCGTATTCCTTTTAAAATAAATTCGTACAGCCGAAATACACCTTTTGTACCCTTAAAAATTTATGTTAACTATAACGGTTAATTTTAATTTATGCAACTTGTGAAATGTTCATAATTAACCATTTCCGTCTAAACAGTTTACATGAAAAAAAGTTTGGACTCCCTCATTCATTAGGGATTTATATAAGATTCTAACATTAAATTTTAGTTTTTCACCGAATAGGATTGAGTGGAAGTGTATAGTGCTTCCACACCACAGGTCTGAGGTTCTATTAACGGGCTGCACGCAAAGGTCGACTCTGCCTTTCATCCCCGCTACATTGGGTCGATAAATGAGTACCAAGCTTGCTTCGGGTCTTAAACACTGAAGGTCTCTCTTCAGACAGACCACCAAATCGGGACATCTGTTCATGCACCTCAGCGTCCAATGGTCACGTGTATTATGATGGGCACAGTAGTTTACTCATGGATTGTTGTGCTTCTGAGTTTGAGTCTTAAGTTTGAGGATTACCTCACTTTGGGGATACCCCTTAGATAAACATGTATTTCCACTCATTTGCAATTAAACATTTTCTTTCAATTACGTTTATTTCACAAGTTTGATTTTTCAAATGTATTTGCTTAATAACATGTATATTTGTGTATTCTATTAAAAATTTGATCAGTCAAAATTACATGTTTTTAGCTCCTCTAAAAGCTTTTGGGATTTTACAACTGATCTTACAATCCATATACGTTTTTATAGTAGTATATTTAAAAATGATAAGGACGTTTTTTACGACTGTGTGAGCTGTTATGCCTCGTTTATAAATACAAAAAATTGCATTCAGCTACAGTTTTAAAATGTACAGAAATAAGTGGAGCAACAGGATACTTACATATCATGAATATTTTTTGACTGCAGTAAGATATATTTATATTTCACTTTCTTTACAATTTGATTAGAATTTGTAAGCCCTTTTGCGAATAGTTTGATATTGAGTATAAACCCATAGGCTGTTTAATATTGTAAAGTGTTTTTACTTTGATACCAGCACACATTAAAATAAGGCTCATTTGCAGTTATATGATCACCTTCAGTGATATTTAAATTTTAAAAAATAGTCTACACGTACGAAAACATTCTTTCACAACCGCACACCACATCTCTCATACTATATCTTCCTACAGCAGGAAATATTTGTGTATACTGAAAAATTTAATACAGGATACATTTCCAAGTGTTAAATTTTTTAAAATTTGGTATGAATACATTGTGGAACTGTCGGTTAACTTCACTGTACAAAATTGTTTTTAAGTGTACTGTTTTGAAAGATAAAATTAATTAGGAGAACTTTTCTCACAATAGAATTTGTAATGACTGAATTTTGTGAAAATGTAGTTATCGATGTGTGACATTTTTCCTTGTAATAAAAGAAACAGAAAGATAAATTTAGCGAGTAGAAAATGGTTAGAAGTACTGTCATGCGCATTTGAAAAGTATATCCCCCATTAAAATTAAAAATTATTGACTGAATGTGTGTTATGTCCATCACAAATGCCGATGTAGAAAGGAATTTTTTTATTTAATACAAAAAGTTCGAAAAGAGAGAACACTAGGAAGGAAAATTTAAATTTCTTCCGAAAAATAATCAGTTAACATAAAAATATCTTTTATATGATTTTAATTAAAATAAATTAAAAGTATTGAAATCTTTTTTATGCTATTTTTAAATTAAAAATATAACTGAATAGAGAAAAGATCGGTTTTATTTCATAAAAATATAATCATTGAATGTAATATTTATTGTGTTATTGTTTAAAAATAAGATAGGGCCTTTGCTCTTTTTACCTCATTACTTTTTTAAAAAACAGGAAAGTGAGCGCGTTTTCTTACTCTCATATTCAAAAATGAATACATGATGCTTTTTCTGGTTCAAATCGCAATACCAAATATATATATATACATATATATATATATATATATATATATATATATATATATATATATATATATATATTAATTTTTAAAAAATGACAGAAAATAAATTTTCTTTGAAGAAAATATAATTATTTTTCAACTTCTAACATACTATTTATTTCATTTTTCCTCTTTTTTTTTTACCTTTCATTTCGTTTTTTAATTTTACTGTAACTGAACATATAGGAGAAAGAAACACCGTTTGTTTCAAAAGAGGGATTGATCAAGAGAGGATATCTACGCTTTCAAAGAAGATTGCCCAAGGCAACTTAACAGCTAGCTGTAAACGATTGATGTCTTGGTTCTTACTTTTCAAAAGGGACCGAACTGGGTCGTAAAAAGTTTCCCCGTTCGACCACTTTAAGTTCTAAAGGGGAAAGGAAAAATTCTTTGCAATTTTGAAGGGAATCGCAAAATAAGAGTTAAACGCTTTCGGAATAACTTTTCAGGAGGAAGGTGTCCAGTTAGAGGGTTAAACCATTCATTTCTTGGAATTCATGAAAAAACACATTTATAACCACATCAATGTTTTCTTCTGATTGAAAACGACATTCACGTAAGTTCTTTTTAGATTAATAACTAACCAAAAGTCACACATAGCTAGATCCGGAGAATAAGGTGTATGCTCTATTTTTTTTAATTTGTTTTTTGCTTAAGAAACTCAGCTGTTAATTCGGCTGTATGGGGAGATGCATTGTCATGGTGAAGCATTAGTTCCCTAACATTAACTTCTTGGAGAATTTCTGGAAGACATTTTGTGTATACCATTTTGCTGTTACTATCTTCTGTCTTTCCAACTTGATGGCTTTTTGATCAATCCCGTACTTCTGAAGAAAACGGCATACATTACTTTTTTCACTGCTCGTTGGCTCTTCACCATTGTAGGCATGGGATCATCTTCAAAGACCCATACTTTGCTTTCTTGACGTGTTGGAACGTCATAAAAAACTACACGTGCATTTCATCATCCATTACGATTTTAGAAATGACGAGGTGGCCACCATCTTTTAGCAATTTAAAGGGATTTTCTTACTGATTCTGACACGTTCCTCTATTTGCTGCTTGGTTAGATTATGGGGAACCCTAAGACAAACTATTTTTCATGCGTAATTCTTCATGAATAATTTTTGTATATGGCTGTGGACCCAAAGTTAGGTTCCTTCTGTATCATTTGGTTGGTGCAGAGATTATCATCCCTTAACATTTTCGTATGACAAACATATTATCCGGGATTACTGCCGACCGTGGCCTTCCTGTGTGTTCTTCATCCTGAAGGGGGTTTGGAAAGCTAAATCTTATTTTTTTGACAATTTGAAATTTTACTTTTTCAAGTTGTATAGAGATTTTAACATTTCTTTAAACACCTTACTTTAACCTCTAGGTAATTGGAAGTCATTAAAACATATTTTTAAATCATCGTTGAAACTGCCCCCTCATTTGAATGACGAAAACTGTAAGCAAAAGTACTTCGTTTTTGCTTAAAAGTTGAATGTCTAGTATAAACCAATACACGTATCTTTTATCGTAAATTGGGCCTTTTATTTTTAATTTCTAACCGATTAGAAATCTCACTGTATATATTAAAATCAATTTATGTTAAAATGTAAATTTCGATGTGCGATGTACCTTTTCTGAGAAACTACTGTTCACAGGTATGTAAATTTTTATGATATATTTATAATAATGTCTAATATATACTGAAAAGGAGCTTTTTGTAAAAACTCAAACATTTTTTTAACAAATTTTTTATGTGAAAAATAGATCAAATTTCGCAATGTTTGATAAAATATTTCATAAATTATTAAAAAGTTCAAATTATAGCCAAAAACTCATTTCAGTATAATGAGAAAGGCGTACTTTAATTGTATGAAAATTTTCAGAATGTACATATAACAGAGAGATATTTAGAGAAAAAGTACATCGAAAACAGCCAATGTGCGCATTATCAGTAGTATAGAAAGAGCGAGGTGTGTGTGTGTGTGTTTCCAACTCTTCTGAAGAGAATTTGTGAACACTGCAAAATTCTTTAAATCATTTGAATACAGTAGCACGACCAAATGTCATCCAAATGCTAATTGCAACCGTTGAACGCATCCCTCTTGATTTAATCCAGCTTTAAAATCATGAAAATCATAGCACGATAATATTCTAGCGTCAACTCCATTTTATCTTCTGTCAAAATTTATTTTACGCTAAACAACTTAGAGTAAGTCAGTAAAAGTCGTCTTCGGTGTTAAAATACTTTGTATATATATTTTTTCATACTAAGCCGTTAATTTTATTTTTATAACTTCCTGTGTGCGCGTACCTCAAAAATTTCAGAGTTACCCTCGTATCGTTCCTGGTGATGGTTGTAAATGCGATGTTTAAAGTTATTGAAAATTTCTTATATAGAGAGAGTAGTTCAAATTTTGCATTTCTTAGTGCAATCTCCATTGTGTATATAGCTACACTGTTGTTGCTGCCGTGTTGTTGTTGCTACACTAATATTTCTTTTATGTCATGACTTGCCTTTTCATTCTTATCAGGTTAAGATATCCAACTAGGCTGAAAAAAGGGCTTTTAGGTGTTAGATGTTTGGTGTTGTTTGGTCCATTTGGAAAAAAGAAAAATAATTATTGAGGAAGAAAGACTAATACATAAAAATAGAGAGTTTTTAAGTTGTTTTTTATAACATTTATACTTTTTATTTAATTTACAAGAATATGTTTGAATGCGATTTTGAAAAATGAAATTTATGCACGAAAAACGGTTATCTCCAAAACATTCCAAAACATCCAATTAAATTTATAACATATATGTTATGAGCCCTTCAGGAGTGTAACAAACAGCAGGTTTTAAGACAGTTACATTTAATTACATTTTACAGCTATTTTTAGCTTACAATATAATGTAATTTTGAAGAAAAAGTCTCTAACGTAAAAATTTAAATGCTTATAAAATATTTATTCCTTAAAATATTTTTTATCTTGCAGTTTGTGACACTTCAGATTGATCAAGAAATATATGATTGAAATTAAAATTGCACTATGTGCAATTTATTTGTATTTATGGCGTTTTCTTAACCTTGAAAATTAATGTTAAAAATTTCATAAAAATATTTTTTTTCCAATTCGAAGGTTATACGTGTATTTTATTTAATAATGATGACTATTACAGCCTATTTATGCTCTTTAAAACAATAAAAATCTTCCAAAAAATCATTTTTTAAAAATTGGTCTCCAAACCTAGTCGCTTTCCATAAAAACACATTTTTAATTAAATTCCTGTGAAATTAAGATCTCAATTTAATGTATCGCATTTCATTGCGAAGTAGAACATTTTCATGAAAAAAGCCCTCTTCAGAATTATTAACAACCACCAGACTAATGTTCAGGTATTGCAAATGATTAAAAATCCCCAAATTGACATTCCAACTTATTCTCAACATCATTTCTTGACTCATACTCAACGCGTTTTGTTGAAGAGTAGATTTTTTTTGCATTAAATTATCATGTACTATTAGAATAAATATTTTTTAAAACAAGAAATTTACTACTTTAGATGAAATTTACTTGCAATAGGGGGGCGTGCGTAATATCACACTATGAAGGGCATGGTGACCGTGCAGAGAAAGAGAGAGCTATATATTAAAACTATACACTATAAAGCAGCATTAGGATATTGGCAGGATAATTCACAATTATTTTCATTATTCTTAACATTTTTTGCAATATTTAAAAGTAAAACGAAGTAATCAATTTAATTTTTAAAATAAATTAAAGATTCTCTCTTTTAATTCCTCAAGTGGTTAATTTTTGCCCAAAATCTTCAAAAACACATTTCTTATTGAATATAATTTAAGCACAATACTTAACAGAATGCGACAAAAAAAAAGAACGTTGTCTTAATATTCAATTTTAGAGTTTTCGCACTCTTTTTTTTTTATTTTGTAATTGTGGAACACATTTGTCTTTAAATGTTTGCTTTTATAAGTACACCCCTCATGCTATGAAGAGAACGTTTCATACATCTTAAAAGAATTTCTCTCTCATACTTACAGAAAAAAGAACAACTCAATGTTAGTACTTTTTTCAAATAGTTGAGAATTTTGTGTGTGAAAAGGTTGTTAAATTCAAACAATCTGAAGCATGCTGTAATATTAAGTCTTACGTGCAATCGGAACAGAGATAACATCAATTTTTTTAGTATCTTACCATTTTCATTTCTTTTCATGCAACAAATTGTACATTGCCTTGCCGATCCCTGTTTTTTATCGAATATTTTAAAGAGTCTAAATTCTTGCCTTCAATGAAAATTCCAGGCTTCACCACAAAAGAAAATTACGTTAGAGTTCCATGGACAACCTACATATTTCGAAAAACACTAGCACTAATAGTTTCCCTTTAAGATCTAAAAATATATGCAAATCAACGATAAAAGAAAATATCCGTGCCCATGCAGCACATGTTCAAAACCAGTAGCGGCTTTCTGCAGCCCGTACTGTGTACGGGCAAACCAGTTACATTGTTAAAAGAAGTAAGGATTTGAAAAATAACTATTGTAGTAAAATAAAATAGATGGCTTACAACTCAACGTTTAAAGGCGGAATACGAGAATTTGATTAAAAATTCAAACATTATTGTTATTCTCTTCATAAATATGAAAATTAATATCACTGTAAATAATTTAAAGTAAGCTGAACGTAAAAAGTAAAATTTCCTGTATAAATTACTTCAATAAGAAATGCTAAATGATAGTTAGGTGACTTAAAATAAACTTTAAACTAGTGTAGGACAGCATTGTATGAGCAAACGTCTTCACCATTAGGTGTTAAGGGTGGACGTTTTTGTAGACAGTGATATAAATTTCATTTGAAACTCATGTTCAATAATTCCGTGGAAATTGTTAAGAATTTAAGTAATATTATGAGGGACGTAATAGATTCAGTCTTATTATACAAAAAGGACAAACCAAGCATGTTGTGCTAATTTTCTATTTTTTTTTTTGAAAAATGTTTCATAAAAAATTTTTAAGAAAATCCTATGATTTGACAATAGAATAAAATTTATGTCGTTTAAGGTTTAATTAATTTTTCAAAAGTATTTACCATTATTATTGAAATGAAAAGTTTTGCAAAAGTATTTCGGTGTTTTTTTCGCCCATCAATACATTTCGACTAATCAAATATACGAGCTGTTCGAAAGTATCGAGACTGAATTTATTATGCAAAAAACATAAGCAGGTTTTTAAACACATAAACAGGTTTGGGTCAATCTCCTTCGAGAAATATGCTCATTGGCACATTAACCACTTGGCCCAACGATGTGACAGTCATAGCGTTTTCTGGAACAGGCTTTGAGATGGCCTAAACTGCTGTGTCGAATGTTTTATGGTTTCAATGTCCGCGAAACCGGTATCGCACAGGTGTTCTTGATCTTGGGAAAGAGAGAAAGAAATCAGGTGACATATCTGGCGAGTAGGGAAGATGTGCTACTTGGATTGTTCCGTGTTTGCAGGAACTTTGCTGCACAAGATTGGCGATGTGCGCTGGAGCTCCGGCATGATGAAGCATCCAGCGAGAGGACGGCCCGCAACACCGGTCGTGTTCTGTGAACAGCCTCTCGTAATCTCCTCATGACATTCAAATAGAATTCCTTGTTCACTGTCTGGCCCTGAGAGTGTACTCTTGATGTACAATTCCAACTGCATCGAAAAACACAATCAACATGACTTTGATCTTTGATCGCACCTGTCGTGTTTTCTTTGACCGAGGGAAGAACTTCGGGGTTTTCCAGTGTGACGACTGCTGCTTTGTTTCGGGATCATATCCGTAAACCTCGCGACTCATCCCCAGTGATGATGAGCTTCATGAACTCAGATCGTCGCTTTCACTTTGAAACAAATCCGATGATGTTAGTCGTTGGAATTGCTGATCCTCAGTGAGGAGACCGTGGCACAAACTTTGCAGACATTCGGCGCATGTTCAGGTCCTTTCTCAAAATTTCATCACATGATCCCTACGGAAATGTGACACTCCTGAGCAATTTCTCGGACTGTTAAACTTAACGATCAGGGTACAACTTTGGCAGCCTTCCACTGTGCAATCTTGTCCCATTGCGGGAGGTGGACGAGGGCGTCCCAGGCAGGATGATGCTGTTCAATGATTGTGACCACCCTCGCTTGAATCGCGCCGGAGCCACTCGAAAACCGAGCATGACTCATCGCCTCCTCTCCAAATGCACTGTTTTCATCATGTCGTAGGTTTCGGTGCCCTTTTATCGAGCTTAAAGCAAAAACTTGATACAGATTCCCTGATCCGTGTTTTCACACATTTTTTTTCGACGAACGCACCGAAACACCCACGTGAAAGAAGTCAGTGTGACTGAAGACGGCGCACTGTACAGACCTACCGGTTTTTTGTGAGACAATGTGAAATATGCGCGCGCATGATGCGCACATCCTCCGCTAGGGGGTTTTCTGGAATAAATAGAATAAATTCGATTATGGAGTGCGCCTGGAACAGCCCTCGTATATCTTTGTTTATTTAATCAAGTATTTGATTAAATTTATCCAAGAACAGATAACGATTTTATTGAAAGATTTATCCATTTACCACTGATAGACAAAAATTAGTAAAAGATTGTTCAAAGGTCAGGGGATCTCTAACCGTCTAAAAAACTGCGTGCAGAATTCTAAATGCAATAAAATGGTGAAGATAACCCTTTTTTATAAAGAGAAATTGTCCATCTATTTCTTTCCAGTTAAATCTGAAATAATATGAATAATACCTTTTCATGGTACAGAAACGATGTATAAATATTCATATAGAAAAAGAAGTAAAGATGATATTAATCTTGTACCCCTTCTATGTAAAAAGTATTATCACACATCTAAATTATCCAGAAAAATATTTTAAGCTGGCCATTATATTTTAAAAAATTTTTTTTATAACCTAATATCTGGATTTTATAGAAAATGTTTGTGTAACTAAGATTTTAGAATAGGAAATAGAGTTTCCTTAATTCACCATGTCTTTGCACGCATATCACTTTTGACTCCTTCAAAGAAAATAATTAATTTTTTATTCAATGTAAAATTTATACTTTTAATATATAGCATTGATTAATTACCAATTTTTTAATGTGCTTGTCAGCTGAGAAAAACTATTTTAACGTATTATACATAAGACAAAAAATCACTTTTCGAAATTGACAAAATATCTTGGAAAGATTCTTTTGTAAAATTAACGTATTATTTTACAAAAATGATATGATGGTGTTTTATGGATGATAATGTATTTTTATGAAGTAGTATAGCCCTGTGTTTTGAATCACGAAGATTCTGTGTTCTACGAAATGGTGACTTCAAATTCAGATTAATAAACGATGTGATTCGGTAAGCAAAACATAGCACTCAGTGTAAGCATACACAAAAAAGTGTTTGTACATATAAAAGAAAATGTACCACCGTCACCAATTAAACGTAAAAGTAGTTACTAAGAAGGATAAGCTCTCTACATATGAATGAAGCATACAAACTACATGCACAC
>BMAU01020513.1:0-124266 GCA_019973935.1 Trichonephila clavipes
ATATCCCAGTGTAAAGAAAATATTTCCATAAAAAATCCCTTTTTTAATCCAACTTAAATCTTTTCCCTCATTGGACGCATTCAGAAGGCGACTTCCGAAGCAGTCCAATTCTTCTTCAAGCTGAAAGTTTTCGGGCAAAAATGGGTCCAAGAATGAATACCGTCGTCTTTTCTAAAGATCGTCGCGTAATACACGTTGCTCAAATGAGGCTCAGGAATACGAGACGAATGGACCGAGCGAAGGAAAAAGGAAATGCTCCACACAAAAGACAAAAAGGCATTTTGAGCGCTGAAAAAAAAAAAAAAAAAAAAAACAGAGACAAGGAGTCACTCGGCGAGATTGCAAAACTGAACCACATTGTCGACGAATTCTTTCTCTGTATACATATCTACAAATCAGACGAATGCAATGCATTCAATTAAAACGTCACCAGGATGTGGGACAAAAAAATATTCGACAGCATCCTCAAGACATTCACTTCCGCCAATAATATTTTTCATTAGATTTTGTTTAATCTGATGCTTTATATTAGTATATTTAGACATATATTCAATAATTTAAATGAAAATATACCCCTTTAACTCTATTTATACAGAGAGTTCATCCACATCGGAAAACTGAGATAACAATCTTTAAAGAGATTGAATTTGCCATATTTTACACCTTTAGTAGGATATATTTTAGCAATTACAGTAATAAAAGAAAAACCGCTTCATTAAAAAAAATTTCTAATTCAACTAAATTCTTTCAAATGAGCACAGGAAAGGAAGTGAAAATAACCGCTTAAAAAGTTCATTGAATGATTTGACTGACCCGGAGAGAGATTCTTAACTTCTTGATACGAGGCAAGAGATTTTACTTATTAAGTAATAATTTCCCGCTCTGAGAAGATGTATTCATTAGTTTGTGTGTGTGTGTTGTTTTCCTTTCTTTAAAGTAATAGATTTGAAGAGGCTGGTGATGGCAATCACGACAAATAATAATGACTTTCATTTCTGATACACAAGCGAACATTAGTTTCAAGTAATATTATAAAGATTTAAATTGAGTGAGTAAAATGAAAATATAATTTTTTTAAAAAAAAATCTAGATTATGCAACTTTTTGTTTCACAAAAATACTATTTCGATTATTTTCAATACATAGATGTTATTTAAAATAGTTTTAATTTTTATGAAATAAAATATTTCTTTATGGAGAAATTAGGTGTTGACCAACATCTATAAGACACCGACAGATGTCATGAAACCTATTGATATCATCAATATGAAAAAATCAATTAGGGCATACTTCAGGAAATGGTTATACAAATAAAAAAAATAATAAACAATAAATTTTACACGGAATATTAACATTAATTAATACAAAAAAACATATAATTTTAAAAAAATGAAATAAAAACGCAAAAAACATCATCAAATCTTTTACACAGAAGTATAGTATAAAGTTATTATTTTTAATTATTTGGTGCCATTATGTAATAAAATGAAAACAAATTTTTCAAAAATTTTATGCTTTTTGAAAAAACAAAAACCAATTCTATCCAACCTACCGTAATGTCTTTCAGTCCCAAGAGTTTTCAAGAATTGCTCCAATTGAAACTTACTGTTCAAAAGTCCGGTCAATGCAAAAAGTATGCATTTCACATAAATATAAAGATGGTTAATATGGTAATAATAAACTTTTAGAAGACCCAAAACTATTCATATTCGATACGAATTAAAATCACGGGAATACGACATTATTTAACATTTATTAAGTCTGTTTCACCAGAGTATTTAAAAAATACAGTGGAATAAAGTCAGAAGGGAAAAAGTGCATTAAAGGGAGTAATCATGTTCTTGAATTTTAAGAAAGTTGCATTTTTCATGATACAGGTGGATCAAAAATCTAATGACTATAAATAACCATTTCGTGTTTATTTTCTTACATAATTACATCTGAGTATTCTGTTCAAAAGATGCAAGTGTGGTTTTTGTGCTTCAAGAAAAAGTTATTATATCGTGCTGCCATCTGTTGCTCAATCACGCGATTAAGACGCAGACACAAATTAGTGACGTGATCGGTATTAATTTCCAAAATGGGAAGGACACCATTTTTTTTTAATTTAAAGCTATACGATGGACAGTAATAAAAAATAAAACAAAAATAACAACACAAATTTTCTAAAGAGCTTAAATTATTTTTGCAGAATTCTAACCGAAAGAAAATCAAAGACATCTCGATACATACTTTTTATTGGATGAAAAAATATTTAAAACAAAAATATGTGGTACTAGAATTTCCCTAAAACCTGATAAAAGATTTTTCTCACAAATGTTCAGTTAAAATGAATTAATTTCATGATATTTGTGTCATTTTTACACTGAGAATAGGAAAATTAGAAACACATCAATTAATACATTGGGATAAAAGAAAGACGCTATAATTTTTAACTCATAGAAGCTATTAAAAATAAAGTTTCAATACAATACAAAAAATACAATTTTCTGTTTAAAGTTTCTCACGTTCTTAAAGAGTTGTATGAAATATTTCCCATTAGAGACAAAAAAAAATAATACTGTCAATTTTTGTTGTTGTGTTGTTGTTGTGGCTAATGCCACCTGTCTGACGTAGTCAGAACGAGGCCCACGAAATTCATCGTGGCATGGGCAGGAGGTACGCCTGTCGTTGGCATTGAGCACCATACAGGTGACAGTGCGATTTAAGCTCAGAGAAACTTCCCCGAAGGGACGATAGATGGCGACACGACCTCTATCTCCACCTCCACAATTTCTGCAAGTGAACTGAAGGGGAGGGAAATATTCTCCAGTTCCTGCGCTAGTGAATAAGCCCACAAGACTACGGACCCACTGATTTAACGAGCACGTACTCCGTGTGCACTCGGAGGGTATTTGGTGACATCGAGCATCGAACCCAGGCCTTCCGGTCTGGAGTCCGATGCTCTAACCACTAGGCTACCCACGGCCCGCTGTCAATTTTTAATTTATTTCAATAAAAAATGTTTTCTTCTCACGTAAAAACTGATGACAACTTAAAAACACTGAGAAGTTGAACAATTTCATCAAATGACATTTCTCGAAAGAAATTCCAAGCCTATTCAGAAGTCGAAACCGAACGCAAGAATTCTACTAAACGGAAACATGAAAAGCACAAGCGAGAATTTCCAAATATTCTCTCGCGTGAAACAGGAACCAATGTTCTTCAAAAATTATCTACATCATGAGTTGAGCCTTTCTGATAGTGATCGTGATAGACGACCGCATCACATCAAGAAAAGAAAATATTTTCGAGGATTTAAAACTTTTAAATAAAATAATCGGGGGGATGTCTTTACCTCGTCCATTTCTGCAGCCTCCCACGAGAAGCGACGCCTTCGAAAGAGCCCAGCAACAACGAAACTCTTTAAGGCCACAAAAGAACCCTTTGTTTTCAAGAAAGGCATTGGATATAGCGATCGACGATTAAACAAAGGGTGGGGATAAAATGCAGTTTCAATGTTCTATAACACTCTTTCGAAAGTAAGTTTTTCGAAATTGGACACTTGGGAAAATCTCATATCAGTGATATTAAAAGATATCCATAATTACGGAGTGAAAAATTCATTGTTCCAGAGAAATAATAAAGAAATTCAACTACAAAAATATTTCTGAAGACAGAAACACGCATGCTTATAGAAACATGAAAGATTTAATTTTTCAAATAAATTAAATGAATACAGAAAGATTTTTTTTCTTTTTTTTAGTTAAATAATTATAATATAAACACATTAGACTGGACCAGATTTTTAACCGTTTGAGTGCTGAAGTTTTTGCATATACATGCTAAAAGTGCGTAGTTACTTTTTTTTTTTTTTTGGAAAATTATAAAAATGGTTAATATTAATTCTAATTATTATGTAACAAGTAATTTTGACCAACATAAATATTTTTTATTCTCACTTATTACAGAAATGTTTCACTGAACAAATTCCTTGAATTACTTTTTACCCGTAGCACAAATTGGGTTGGATCGTTTAATTCCATTTCCAATTTTTTTTTACTGCATACATCACCCTGTCGAAAGGCAATTTTTCTAACGAAAACGTTTTACTTATTGGTAGTCTTCCTGTGGTATTTTTAGTTGCTAACCCTTCCTCCTTCATAGCATCCATAATGTTCGAAGTAAATAGCAGTCTGATTTTTTTTTACCTAGACAATTTTTCGAATATATTATATAAGGGTTTAGCATCATTCTGACAAAAATGTTAAAAACAACTTTCATCCAGTTCTAGGAAATTCGTCTTTGATCGAGATATGTATATAACATTTCGTGGGATGTAAAAATTATAGATCTGATGATGATTTTAAAAACGTGTGGTATTTATCTTTTTACATTGGCTCATTTTTTTTTTACCGTCCCCCAATCCATGGCTCCCTTGTATTACTGCACTCAAACGTCTAATAGGGTTGTTTCCAACTTGCTTCAACGTTTTCATGGACAGAGAGAATTCGTTCTTGAAGAGATGACAAAAATTGGGCCATTGAAAGAAGAAAATTGAAAAAGATAAATAAATCAAAAGAAAGGCTTACACAGAGAGGAGGCAGAGGAGGGGGTGGTCCGGGGTCCGTGAAGAGACCAAAGGCTTGCGAAAGTCTGTTCCGGACGGTTCTGGTGAGGGAGGGATTTTCAGCTGTGATCAAGGAGCCCGTGCTGGAGGCGCCCTGGTGCCGCAAGTCTTGCTCCCTATAATAGAATTTTTTTAAACAAAATATAGCTACATACTACATGAGAAGGAAAGTCGAAAAGTTCGAGACAGACCTGTTGGGCATCTTGGGAGCTAGGGACTCCATGCTAACGATGCCCCTGCGGTTTGGAGTGGCTCCGTGGCGCCATCCACCCCAAGAATCGCGCTGCGTGTTGTGATGGCCGCCATGCTCACCTGCAAGAAAGGAAAAGAGAGCTGTAATTGAGTCATGTCATATTTAGAGGGGTTTTTTTATATTACAATATTGATCGATTTTTTTTCCTATTAAAGAATACACACAATTTTGGACCTCAGTTATGTAAGAAGCAAGACACTCCACTCTCCTAATTTCCAGACTACGCCAATGACTGATTAAACACCACTACACGTTAGTGGAAAGAAGAATTGAACTCGCGACTAGAATCCCTAGTGGCTGTATTGTATTTATTTCCAAATGATTCTCCATTTACCAGAAGACAATAATTACGCAGATTTTTTTTAATGAATGGAATGATTTTATAACTCTCTACATCAAGGCCAAAACTGAATCAGTTTTGGAAACAATAACATTAAAAGGAATTAACAATTTTTGATGAGTTTGCAAAAATTCTTTGAAAAACACTCAGTGATTTATTTCTTGGATTAAGGGGAAATACAAAATTTATTTTTATTAAATTTTTAATAATTATTTTCTCGCTAATCAAAACGAAATTCTAAAATAAGAAGTGGAGATAACAATAAAACTTTAAGGAATCTGGGAGAAAAACATTTAAAGTTTATGTAAAATAGAATTACGCAGAGTCAAAATTTAAAGCCATTCAAAAAATTTTTTTAATGAATGGAATGATTTTATATGTGCGCCGGTTGGCTCCTTCCCTTGTTTCGGTTTGGTCTAATGGTCTACATCAAGGCCAAAACTGAATCAAGTGTTGCTAACTGTATAATTTTTTTTTTAGAAAATTAAATGCCAGGTTTTTAATTTGTTTCCGTGCCCTACATAGTACCATTTTTCAAAAAAAGTTTTGGAAACAATAACATTAAAAGGAATTAACAATTTTTTTAAAATTTTGATTTTAAAGTCAGTTTGCAAATCTATTATCCTAAGCAATTTTGAAAAACACTCTTGTTCCATATAAATGGAAAGCAAGTTTTTAGAACATCAGTTCTATTTAATATCAGTATATTATTTTATTTTACAGTGATTTACATTTCTTGGTTTTAGAACATCAGTTCTGAATTAAAGAAAACTTCAAAAATATTGGGAATAAGAGTCAGTATGAAATACAAAATTTATGTTTTTTTTTTATTAAATTTTAATAATTATTTTTGTTGCTAATTCCCAAAATTTTGTGCTTATGAAATTTTTCGATTAATGTAAAATATTATCAGTTAAATTGGAGAAAAACTACAATATATTTTGTAGTGTTCTAACCCAAATGCATGTCGGTTATATTTTAATAATTTTTATAGTCAATAATATTTTAAGTGACATTGTGTGCGAGTGTGTGTTTACAATATTTTTAAGTGATTATAGTAATATTGTAGGTGATTATAAATATCGGCAATATATTAAGTGATATCAGTAATATTTCAAGTATTCTTGTGTATTAGTAATATTTTAAGTGATTATTGTGTATAGGTAATATTTTAAGTGATTATTGTGTATCAGTAATATTTTTAAGTGATTATTGAATAATCAGTAATATATTAAGAGTATTAAGTACATTTTTTTGGGATATTGTGAAACACATGACTAATTTTGTTTTCTTCCCAGTTCATCGAGTATTGAGTTAGCGTAGCGGACGTTGTTTGTGGGGGTTTTAATGAAGGATATATGTGTGGTACTTAATTTTTTGCAATTCCTTTTAGTGTTGTTTTCGTCTAATTGGATTTAGTTTGAGTATATTTTAAGAGAAAAAAATTTTTCAAATGGCATTCTTGGAAGGCTAAAAAGCAAGATTTAGTTTTGTTGGCTGAGGAGTTAGGTCAAAGGTATCAGATAAAATGACGAATAGAGATATCATAATCGGTAGCAAAAGTTCGTTAGAGATCAGTTATCTGTTATTTTAGAGGAACGCTTTGAAGGGAAAGTGAGGAAAAAATCGCCAGAAGCTCGCAATCGAGGGAGGAAAAATCGCCAAGCACGCAATCCAGCAAAAGAATTGAATGAACTGCCGAAAGTATTCGGTCGAATGTTAAGCGGACGAGTTGTGCAAAGATCGTAAGAAGACATCTTCAAATTGCAAATGTGGAGGGCCGAGGAACATGTGAGGGGAAACGTCTCCTGCTGTGTTGATGGCTGAAGCTACGATAAGTAAATACTCCTATCAAGGAAGAAAAGGGAATGGATGATTTAAGGGTTGTTTACGTCAAGGTCAGGGTGAGCAGAAATGAATGCTGTCATAGACACAGGTGCCCAGATGCCCGTGGTAAGACTAGATGTTGTCGAAGGACAAAGCATTGATAATAGAGGTCAATTCAAATAACGTCTGCATTTAGCATGAAATGGGTGAAGTAAAAGATTCCAACATAATGACTTTAGGCACGGTGTTGTGCCTGTCTCTAAAAATTTGGTTAACGACATGTTAATCTGTTCCTCTGATTATGAAGTATTAATAGAAAACTCGCAAATGATTCGCAATCCTGAAAAGAACCTTAGATTATTAGTTCAACAGATTTAAAATCAGTTTGCAAAAGTGATCACCAATCTACGTCCTGAGAAACAGTCTTTATTGAATGTTCCAAAGATTTGGTTGCAGTAAAAATTAATGCATCGAATGTCCAAACAAATGGACAAGGTATACAGAGAGAGGTTGCCTTTACTTGTGTATTTAAAAATAGAATCTTGTATAGTAATAGGCGGGGTCAGCCCCGTAAGGAATGTATTTCCGAATTTATTGACTCCCTGGTGCAATGTTGTTGTGATCTCATAACAGGTATTGTTAAATTGGAGTTGAAAGCAGGATTGGAAGTATTTAAGGTTCGCGTGGATGTTTTATGGACAATAACATGCATTTGTTACTTTTTGTCGCTTTTGGGATTGAAAAGAATTTTGCTTGCTTTCATTCTACTTAGAAATTGGAAGAAAAAGAATGAGAATTTTTTTTTAAATGGTTAAACCTAATTTACAATATAGAAATTAACGTTTGGCTGGAGGTTTAAGCTAAAAGTACTGAATTATCAGGTTGCCTGCTCCTGTTAAATAGATAAGATTTATGCCGATGATTATATATAACTTCGTTTTCAGTACCATAATTTCTTAAAACTGCTAGGATTAAAACTTTGGCTTCTAAATATGCTTTGCTAGTACATGTTGTATAATTATTTTAGATTTTGTGCTATATTTTTAGTAACTTGATTTTTATATTGTAATATTTTTGAGTATTATTTGTGGTTGTATCTTGTATCGATATTAATTTTCTAGCATATTAATGTGATTTGTAAATCTATTTTTGGGAGTTGTATTAGCAAAAGCTCTTTTTACATGATACCTAAAAAAAAAAAAAAAATTTCTCTCGTTATCTTGTTTCTTGCCATGTATGTGTGCATGTGTTTTTTTTTCATAGTTTCTTTTCAGCTTCATCGTCCTGGAATGACGGATGATGAGCTTTTTAAGGGGAGGTGTAGGAGTGGGAAGGCCCATTGCAAGTTTTTCTGTGGAATGGCAAGTGGCAGGGATTCGGTCTTTGGGTACGACGGAAGTCATTTGCTAACTGTATAATAATTGTTTTCTTTAAATGTTTTTTAAATAAACCTTAATTTTTAAAATTTAAATGCCAGGTTTTTTTAATTTGTTTCCGTGCCCATTGATTAGAATCAAACTTTACTAACTCAGACACGCCATCTAAGGCAATCTTGCTTCGAAGGCGTTTTTGAAAAGAAAAAAGAAAGAAAGACGGCAAGAGCTTGAGCAAAAATTTTTGGACTTTTGGAATTTTTGGAAATTTTTAGCATTATAAAGGATTTCTGTTTATTCCCAAAACTACGGAATATTTGGGTAAAAAAAAGTTCGAAAATATGTATAACAAGGGCTCAAATCTTGGACGGCAGAAGAGTACAAAATCGAAATTGATCCAGTGTTAAAATAAGTGCCTTAATAGCGACATTGGAAAACAAAATAAGGTTCTGTAACTTTCTAAATAAGGTTTTGTGTTAATATGTTTCGTTCTTTAGTTATGCCAAAGCATCTATATATATGTTGTACTTAGTTCACAATGGGTTCTATACCGAACTCCAATTGTTGTGTTGATGTCTGGGGTGTGGTTCGTTAGCTAGTAAAAACTAACAAACAAAACCATTTATTCTGATGGTAACAAATAAAAAAGGGCTACACAATCAAACAAATACTATACCAGCGCGGGTCGTTGCCAAGTGGCTAAAGTTCGTCTTTATGAACTCGTTTCTTTCGGTCTCTGTCTCTCGTTGTGTCAGAGACTGACTGTGGATC
The DNA here is from genome assembly GCA_019973935.1 of Trichonephila clavipes. Taxonomy (NCBI): domain Eukaryota; kingdom Metazoa; phylum Arthropoda; class Arachnida; order Araneae; family Nephilidae; genus Trichonephila; species Trichonephila clavipes. Next base: position 9,173 of record BMAU01020513.1, read on the forward strand.
CTTGAGAGGCGCGCTCAGTCACGTATCACGGAATCACATGAGCCCTTCGTGTGTGTTCCGAATCTTGATTTACAACATCTCATTCATAAATCCTTATACCATATTTCGAAACGCGTCTTAATTTATCTTTTTCTAAAGCATTATGTTGATAAATTATGCGACAAAACATTTATTATCGATTCTTTAGATCTTGAATTTTTGATAGATTTATAGGCGATTCCAAGAAATACAAGATAATTCATTGTTTTCACCTGCCTTATACTAACCGGGTTGCAATATTCCCTAAACATTGATGTCATTTTTGTAAATAAAACTAATTTTTCACGTTGCCTAAGCACATGATTGTATTTCTTATATTGCGTTTACTCCTATTCTTCCCTGTATAAAAACTTGAATAATCCCCTCTCTTGTATTTTGGCACTCGTACGAGGAGCATACTCAAATAACTCGTCTGTTGTTCAACAATGATGTGATTACGATCAAGCGTCTTTATTTTTCCAGCCCACGAGTGTTTCATTAAAGTTAAGCAAAATGAAAATCTTTCGCAACAATATATATACAGGGTCCGGCAAATCAAACTCCTCTATTTCGAGAGGGCAGTGTGCGAGTTGATGTGGGAAAGCGAGACGGTGGTGGTGGGGTCTACATAGGTATCGGTATGCGTGCAATTTGCAGTAGTCGCAACGGCGTGGCACAGTGAGCATCGTGCATTTGTTGTGGAGGAGTACATTCATAATGGTGGTTCTGTGATTACAACTCAGCGAGCATTTCGCATTCGATTCCAACATGGCCGTCATGATCCTGTTCCGGATAGAAAAACTGTCCACGTTCGAGTAGAAGCAACTGGTTCTGCAATAAAAAGAAATCGCCAGGCCAACCTCGGACCGTAACAATCCCGGAAAAAGTGGCGCGTATGAGAGCGTCCATCGAGCGATCTCCAAAGCGTTCAGCACTTACACATGCAGCTGACCTGGGATTGTCTGACAGGAGCGTAAGAAGAAACCTACTCAGATCTTCACATGCACCCAAGCAAAGTGATAGTTATCCATGAATCATGTGAAAGAGATTTTCACTGTAAATAAACAAAATTTCCGCTACTGGGCTGCAGAAAACCCTTGGCTGCTTCACCTACGACCACTTCACAGCCCTCGTGTAACAGTTTCGAACGCTGTTGCTGAATTTAGCGTGAGGGGTCCTTATTTTTTCGAAGAAGATAAGTTAACGGGAACGGTTACTTCGGATCGCGACTGTCACATGATTGAGACCTTCCTCCGACCAAAGTTAAACAAGTTTCTTGGGGACCATGAAGAAGCAGAAGTTTGGGAATGTCTGATAATTCCCCCCGAGAGAGTTGTTTCCTGGAAGTCTTCTTTATTTGCGAGGGGACATCGCCTGCCCACCAAGGTCACCTGATTTATCACCTTGTGATTTTTTCTTTGGAGACACCTAAAGGCGCAAGTGTTCAAACATTTCCTTTCAACTCTGCAAGCACTTAAGGAAGCAATCAACCAGGCAGTGTTTGCCATTACACAGGAAATAACAAGAACTATGAACAACTTTCGGAAAACACTTCGTCAATGTGTTAACATTGGTAGACGCCATTTAACGAACACAATTTTTTTTAAACCAATTAATGTAAAATTGCATTGCATTTGTTGTTCACAAATAAAAGGCTTTTTTCTGTATCTTGTTTTGTTTGTTTGTAACTGCCTTTTGAAATAGGCCTGCATAAATAATCCAAATGATAACACTTATCAAATAACAAATTTTACAACAAGATTCCGTCGACCGCCAAGAAGTAGTGTTATATTCAAAGTCAGAAACAGCATTTGTGTTACAGCGCATGCCTATTAGTATGATTCATTTGTATAAAAGAAGGCCGGAGTCTGCGACAGAAGTTGATTTTCTGCATGCAATCATGCTTGCGTGGCAAGAAAAAGCGCTATTCGAAAAATGGTTCTACCAGAACCAGCAGAATTCCGTTGTACGAGTGAAAGAATTTTGCTGTATGAAGCGGATACGAAGAGGTCCAATGTCTCCATTTGTCGTATGCAAGATGATAAATTTGAAAAAAAACTGGATAACTCGGCATCCTTCCAGGTAGAGGACGAAAGCACATCTCGTCATCAAAAATGTTGCTACTGTGGTCGCTGAAACCAACAGTCAGTCACCTGATGGTAGAGTAAGTGTGGCAGTTATTTCCCGTACATGGATATGCCGTGTTCCACTTACAACGAATTTTGCATTTTTTGACGTACAAAATCAAGCCTGTGTGTGTGCACCATTTGAAAGACAGCGGCCCAAAGGTTTTTGATTTCAATTACTTGTTCGAATGGTTATCGATGCCGCTAGGCTATAAAACATTCAGTGGAGTGTCGAATCCAACTTTTGCCAGGATGGGCATGTTAACACGTGGGCATCGGAAAATCCTCAAGGAAAAGGCCATGCATCCTAAAAAAGAGACAGTATGATGTGGTTTGCCGGCCACCTTTATCATTGCACAGTATTTTTTTTTTAAGAGATAAGGTCAAATGAATCCAAACCTGTTCCGTCGCAGCAAAACAGTATCATGATGAAGGATTAACTTTGAACAGCATGGATGTCTTTCAGGATATAACTTTCCTGCAGGCTGGCGCACCTCCCCGTTGTAAAGCATTTGCTAAAACAGCACTTCACAGATACATGGGAGATCAACCGTCCTATTCCAACAGCATTCTCCCCCGGGAGATTTTTGGTTGTGGGGTTTCCTAAAGGACAATATCTATGGTCAAAGGCCAACAATTCTGCCATATATTAAGGAGAGCATGTTCTCAAAATTCCGAGAGACTTACTTCGGTCATAGGTTGAAAATGCAAATTCTTCGACTAGAGCACATCGTTGAATCTGAAGGGAATCACATTCAGTAATGTTGCTTTATATTTTTGAACATCTTTAAACCTTATTAAATGCAGCTATACGTATTACAACGCCACCTACTGTCGGCAGTTTGTATCGTTAAATTTTCTATTTCATAAATCATTTCAATTATCTGTAGTTTAAATTTTATCTCCCTCGGACCAATAGAACAGATTCTAGAGCCTTCTAGAGTTCTTGCTTAATCTGCATATCTGTATAGAGGGTGTTGTCGAATTCGACCGACAAATTCAGAGGGGTGCTTGTAAGCAGCACAGAGACGACAAATCAACATAGTACGTGGGGTCGTTTAGTCGGTGAAAATCGCGATATTAGTGGCCGTCGGGAAGACGATGACTCAGACCAGGGGAGGGCCGAAACGAATGCGGAGATTTGGAGCGCTATGGTAGGATTGAGAGAAGAAACTTGCACGTATGCAACTCGTCTGGGGAGCGAGTACCGGCCCTGCGCATCAGGATTTATTTTACGAAGGTGCACCAGACTTTTGGCTTGCGCTCCGAAAAGGGAAAGAGAATTCCTCTGGATGCGTACAGATAGATTAGACGGTTTTGAGCATGCATGATAAATACTTTTTTTATGCATCCATGTAAATAGTGAACTAAATGTTTTATTTAATTGACAAACACTCGTCGCCACATCATTTATTTTAGACTCAGTTTATTAATTTGTAAATGTCCCTGGGTGAGCGATGAGTGTTAGACAACCATTTTTGCTTTGGGAATTTTATAAAGTAGAACGTAGATGCTTTAAAATTAAGACGTACGCCTTTGAAGACAGCCTTCGCGAAGGTTAAATCATCTGCGAGAAATTGCCGAAAGTGATCCTGTAGATGTAAATGCTTTAAAGACTGTTTTAAATTGAAAGAAATTGACGATTTTTTTTTGATTTTGGAAATGATGATAGCATCAAAATGCACTCAAGAAGCCTACAACAGCGTATTTGAAGTGGTTGATTGATTGATTGAATATTAACGTCGCACTGTTCAGCTACACGAGGGCTTTTGGCGACGGACCACGTAATTTTGAACCATGGTCAAGTGACGTTGACGACACCTGAGCTGGCACCCCCTCTCCTAACTACCACACCACACCAACGGGAGGACGTTTCAGCTCTCGACAGATTTAACGTGCATCGCTGCCCTACACGGCTTGAAGTGGTTGAAGGCTATGTTTAAAAAATGATTGCATGGTAAGTGAAAGTTAAAGTGGAGTTGCGGGTGGTTACGGGGTGATATAGGCATAAAAATTCCAGTCTTTTAGCTATTAGACCTGCAGATTTGAAATTCGGGAAGAACGTTTTCTTTCGTTTCATCCAACTACAACGGGTTTTAAAAAATTGGAATCCCAAGAGGTGCTATTCATAAAAATTCGTGTTTTTGCAAATAGATTTCAATTTTAGCAAGTATGTATCTTTTGTTGAGTTTAGATATGCTAAGAAGGAGTTTTTGGAAATCGACTCAGACGGACGGGGAGGTTATGCGGGCGTAAAATATTTAGAACCTTACGAGAACTTCCAAGTCATTTTAATAGTGTCTTGATTTAAAAAGGTCAGACTTGAAATTCTAACACGGTCGTAAAATTATCTTTCGATGCATTATATTCGTACAATTATCTTTCACGATCAATGATATTTGTATAATTATCTTTCGATTCATTTGAAAAGTACTTTATTTTTTAAATTAATTGAAAGATTGATGCTTGAAAGATATTAAAAACAGTACATATTATCATACATTATGAAATACCCAACGAAGCGGGTATTTCATGATGTATGATACGATGATGATGATGTAACGATGCGACTACATAATCTACTTCACAATGTATAATGTGAATAACCTATGAAAATTAGAATTATATTTTGCATTCAGAATTTGAAAGGCAAATTTACAAAGCAAAAACACACAATATTAGAAAAGTTGGCAAGCGAATAAAAATGTCCTCACACAGAGGGTGTCTGGAAGGAAGGGGATGCTACCCATCAACCCAACGCTCGTTCAAGATTAGGAAAAAGCGTATTTGCGAACTCGACTTCGACCCCCCAAAAATAAATTCGTTAGCAATATTTATAAATAAATATGCTCTCTAACATAAATTATTAATAACTATTTTCATTTCAAACTATGCGTTCCGTCATTAAATTTCTAACACAAAATGATTCGCACCCAGCCCATGGGTGAGAGGCATCGGATGGAAAGAACTCCGCTAAAGAGATTATGCGGAACCAGTTCTTCAGGTTAGTGTCGTTCACCTTTCTCCTGCCTCTACAGACATTTCTTGCTCCGCATTCGAGAACGACGCTGAAATTCGCACCACAATTCAAATTCGGGGGGAGGGGGGTATCAACCTAAAGAAACTACTTTAGAAAAATTTCAAAACAAAGTTTTAAAAAATGTACATACATATACAGCTCTCAAGTGAGAAGATATTGCAATTTTTCACAATTCGGAACAGCCTAAAAACTATAAACATAGTCAAGTTCTTATAAGTGGGGAAGATCAAAACAAGCATCCTAACTTATTTTAATAATAATAAAAATTTCGTTTGATTGCTTGTTTATGAATGTCACACTCCGGTACAACACGAGAGCTACGGACCTCGAACCTTAACAAGTGACGAGGACGACAACTGAGCTGGCACGCAATTTTTCAATAATAATGTCGTAATCAAAAAAAAAGAGTAAAATATCCCGAAGGGGTGCAGATTCCTCATACCATTATGAAGAATTCAGGGTAGTTTAAGACAATTACATGAGATTCATATACAGACAATTTATAATATGGGCACCTTATAAAACTAATGTGCTATTGATTTCACACAAACTGAAAATCAAAAATTCGATTGTCACGTGACGTCTCAATCTACAGATGCAAACCTTAGTTTGGAATTTTTTTGAGATATTTTTAAATAGGGTTTTCCATTTTAACTTTACGAAATGTTCGGTTCAATAACATTATCCTAGATTATTATCATTCTTTTTGGTGTAAGAAAATGCCTCCAAAAATTCTGCGTAACTTTTCACCGTCAAGAGGATTCGCAGTAGTTAGATGCTAGTTGAGAAATTCATTTGCATTTGTGAAAAAACAACACAACGCAAAACAAGTTCTGTAACAGAAGGAAAATATAACAAGGGTGAGTGAGAAGAAAAAGAGTGGGTCGTAGTTAGAATATTACATTTATTCTGAAAAAAAATCAATTTTTCTTTATTGAAGAAACCTTGTGTTTTGGCCTAAAATAAAAACAAAATTTTTATTTTAATTTTGGATTTTGATCCCCATTGCAGATAAGAATATTGTAATTTTGCTCGACTTTTCTTACCTTTATAATTTTTATTTTTGACATCATTAGTATTTGAGTTTTTGAATATGCAAATTTAAGCAGCTGTGAAATTTTAAAATGATTCAAAAGGTTTTGTATTTGAATTTCTTGATTATGTTTTTTTTAGGAAATTATGAAATTTGAAGTAGTCTGAATTGATCCTATATTTTTAAATTTTCCCACTGATTAATTTTGTTTCAAAAACTGCATAATTTAATGTCGCAAGGAAATGATGCCTAAGGGAGAGGATCCATTCACGAAAGACGTTCGAATAACGTCTCATTTCCCTGAAAAAATAAGGGATTTGATCAAATCCCTGAACTGTTTGAGTGAAAAGAGTTTAAAAGTATTTATTTAATAAATTGTGCATTATGAAATGCAGAAGAAGTAATACGCGAATAGTCACTGAAATAGAATTCTGAACCATGGTCAAGTGACGACGACGACACCTGAGCTGGCACCCCCCTCTCCTAACTACCACATCACACCAACGGGAGGACGTTTGAGCTCTCGACAGATTTGACGTGCATCGTTCCCCTACATGGCGGGTCTTTAGTGGTATTGGGCTCCAACTCATAACATGCTTACCATGATCCGATACCTTGACCACTGGGCTATCGCAGCCCCTGTAGGAAACATTGCTGATGTGTTGAATTGCAACTTGCTTCGGGTTGGAAAGAAATGTCATACTAATGTCAGATTATTGACCTTGCTGTAAGATATCAGAATTTCAGTTCTTTTCACAAAAGGGTGTGTTTCTGGTCAATTCTGCCATAGTTTCGTATTATTTTCGGATAACATATTTTTCCTTTAAGTATGATCATTTTGAATCTTTCTATATTTGGCTGTTATAAGATCCATATTTATTAGTTTTATTAACCAAAAAAAAAAAAAAAAAAAAAACTAAATTGATCTTTAATTCAGAAAAGAACTATTTGCTTCAGTAAAATTAAAAAACGCTTAAATAAATTTGAAAAAAAATTGCACAGGCAAAAGTCTGAATGAATTATGAACAAACCATACTGATTTCAGTCTGGAATTCAGTTAGCACTCTCTGTTCGGTACTTGGTAAACTAATATTTGAAATAAAAATACATAAATAAGGGGCTTTATGTCTTAAAAAAAGATCAGATTATAAAATTGCAAATAGCAGCTTTGTTGGTTTGACAGAATATAAACAAGTCCAAGGATGAAAGGAAATCCCACGCGCGAATTAGTAAAAAATACATAAAACCAAATTTTTTTTTTTGGGGGTCACTTGATAGAGAGATTAATATAATATTAAAATAAAAGCCTACAATGAGTGAGCATATTTTAAATCTCCAATGCTGCCTTGATTTTATTGTGTCCCTCCCATTAATTCTCGTGATGCGACCCGCGTGAAATAATTGTCATATAATAGTGTCCTGGCGGGAAAAAAGGTTGAATACCCCTGTAATATGCCTATATCTACCTTAGGTACATACATTAAAACTGAGGAACCCATTTTTAGATTACTTCCAATAAATTCTCAGGTGATTTTTTCCGTCTGATCTCTTCTTTTAGGCACACAGAATGTTCCTATTTCTCTTACGATAATTTGTGCACCGGATCTTTATAAAAGTCACATGAAATACCAGTAGAATCTATTCCACAAAAAACGTTTTACGGTTGTTGACTGCTGGTTCCCCTTCTGATGCTAGTAATACAACAGAACTATTGAAGCAGGAGTCAACTAGTTCGAATTGTTTTATCGTCGATAAAGAAATTGATTCCATTTCTGTCCGATGCTATACCTTTTTGGACAACAAATCAGCTGACGGTAGATCGTTTGACATTGAAGTGTTGTTAACTGAATAAATCATTTCAAGTCGAAGCATTCAATCCACCCACTTAGATGCTGGTAGATCTTCTGAAGCGCCCCCCGTTGTTGTTCTCTAAGGAAGCTGCTGGTAAATCTTTTGGTGTCATTGTCCTTCTGATTAAGAAGTAGATCCATGTGTTCTTCAGTAACAAGTTTTTCAAGCAACTCTTTAGAAATATGACAAGATTGGAGCCATGTTTTTGTTCTGTTCCAAATAAAACTTTGTGAGGTGATCGATGAAAAGAGAAATTCTTTTGAAATTGAACAAGTGACAACCTATAGCCCAATTTTGTTCAGTTAGCCAATCTCGTGACATAGCTCCAACAGCTTGATGCGGATCCTTGACTAGCTGGATGTATAGGCCTTCCACTTACAATTTTGCATCTCGACCACATGCTTGTTAATTCTTGTACAACAGCTGTAAACTCACGAATGTTGTCGCTTTGCAGTACATAAAGACAAACTACACTCTATAACGAAAAAAACGACGCACCAAGAACGAGTCGTCCGATTGACACAAAAATTAGTGGGTAGAAAAATTATACACAGAATAGGAAATGATTGAAATAAACCATTCAATTTTTCTGAAATTTTAGAGTTGCAAAGTAACGAGCTCAGTAAGGTTTTGAGCTGCATTTAGGCCTCTGCCACACGCCGTGCAATTGAGTGACAAAGCACCCTGGTAGACTCCTGCGATATTTCTTGACAAACTTTCTCGGATTGTCGGGCCGGGTCATGAACATTCGCTGTTAGATGCAGTCGCCTTCCCATCATATCCTAGACATGCTCGATAGGAGACAGATCTGGCGATCTGCCTGATCAAGGAGGTGTTTGACAAGCTGTAAGACAGTTCATAGCAACACGTACCATATGTGGCCAGGCGTTATTTTGCGGGTAAATGAGGACAGGCTAAAGAAACAGTAGCAAAACAGTTCTCAGAATGTCGTCGACGTACAGCTGTGCTGTAAGTGTAATCTAATGACGACCAAAGGGGTCCGGCTGTCAAAAGAAATGGCGCCCCAGACAATAACTCCGGGTTGAGAGTCTGTGTGGCGTGCGATAGTGAAAGCAGGACCGGCACGCTGTCCTGGGCTTCTCCAGAGACGTCCTCTATGATCGCCAGGACACAGTTTGAAGCGAGATTTGTCGCTCAACACTACAGGTCCCCAGTCAGTATGATTCCAATCTGATCGAGCTAAGCACCACGGAAATCTGGCAGTGGCAGGTGGCGTAGAGGTCTCGTAAATTTCGCTCTATCAGCCGTCTGTGAAGAGTCAGGGTGAACACTCGTGGGCGTGTAACGATGAATCAGACGCTGAGTTGACAATCCATCTGTCCTCCCGATCTGCTGTGGCCCTAGGTCGACATCATGACGCTGAAATCTGCCATTTTCCACCCATTCTTGCCAGCATCTTCTAATGGCCGCATCGTTTTAACCCATATGACGAGCGATTCTCCGATTTGTCCAACCTGCCTCTTTCAGTTCAATGATGCGTCCTCTTTCAAACTCCGACAGTTGCTCATTATGAGCTTTAAAAGGACAACTTCGGGAGATGACAAGGGAGGATCAAGAGATAAAAGAACTGCGAGAACATCTTCAAGACGGAATCTGTGGGGCAGCCGCACCAGTGATTGATCTGGAGCGACACAAGCGAAAAAGGTTACGGGGACAGCCGCACCTGGAAGACGATCATCTGAAGATCAACGAACGTTGATCCGGACTTGAACTTTTATTCCACAGAAAGACTAAGAAAACTAGAAACATTAATAATGAGTTAATTTTTTTAAATTAATTTGTAAATAAAATGCTTTTTGGCTAAATCTGTGTGATCCTTCTCACCACGCAGAAATGAAGTAAATTTGAGGGTTTACGATGTTACACTACCATTGGACACAAGAACATCCTTTTAAACCTCAATTTTCATGTGACTCACCTTTAATTACTATCTCTACTCTCCAGTGCCCAGGGAACCCTGTGGATGCTTCACAAATCCCAAATGAGAACCTTCTACTGAGGCCTCTGGCCTAGCAGATTGACAATTACAAGCGCCCGGATACATTTCAACTTGCCAAGTCCTACAAACTTGGACAATGCACCTGCTTCCCCTTGACTACACAAGATAATGTTCACATTGTCATCTCGACACAGGATCCCCCTTATCCTTAATTTCTGCAGATATTGTGACTAAGCTTAATTTACAAAAACCAAATACTAGGCCTATAAATGTTAACCAAGCCCATGGCAATTTTCAACTTATTTAGGAGAGACCTGTGTACCTAGGGCAACCCCATTTTATTTGAATAATATTTAGTTCCAAGTTTTATTACTCAGTTGGGTGAGTGAAAACACCAATTCCTACTTTGGCATTCATTTTGAAATTTTGCAAAAGAAAGTTGTGGCAAGTTATAAATGAAAAACATTTTTACATGGTTTGAAGTAAAATTTTACAGCTCATCTCTTTTTTATTGTTGTACAAAGATAAGTCAAATATTCTTCTTTGAATTTTATTACATAATTTTGTTTGTAACATTAAGTACTAAATTAGATTTTAAATAAATCCTCTCTCCATGTGGGTTTTTCTGCAGAAGACATTTTGAATGAAATTACCTAATCTTGTACCTAGGGCCACATAGTTGCCTTGTACCTAGGGCCCTGGGAACAACTGCAATTAATATTATTTGTTATTAAAAGAAGTTTTTATAATAAAACAGGAAAATGGCCTTAATTATCTGAACCATTTTGATTTAGTCAAGTTTTTTATTATTACTGAATGTTATTTCAATGAGGTATATTCTGTTCTGAAACTTTCAATATGCTTGATTTATAAAACATATGTTTTCTACCATTATTTTTATTATTCAAGACTATTATTTTGTTTATACAAACATAAGAATTCATTTAATAAAAAAACAATTATTTATAATTATAAAAGCAGAAGCATAATTCTAAATAATTTCTAATAAACATAATTCTCGAAGTAAATCCAACAGAGGTGGCTGAAAACCAGGGAGATGTAGAATCTTGACTGACACTCCAGAAAAGGAAGAAATCGAAAAACATCATGAGATTAAAATAGCCAAAAGAAAGAAAGAAAGACAACTTCCGAAAAAACCTGAGTTTGAAATTGAGGCAGCTTCATCCGAAGAATTATCAGATATTGAAGTTTTTCACTCCACTGATGATTCAAATTCTACAGTAGCTGATGTAAGGGATACTATTGAAAAGGGGGATTTTTGTTTAACAAAAATACAAGGCAAAAAAAAAAAAACTGAAAATTTTATGTGGCATAAATAATAGATGTTAAAGAAGAACACTATAGTTAAATTTCTGAAGAATATTGCACGTTCCAATAAGTTTCTTTATGATAAAGAAGAAACTTATGAAATTGACAAGAGAAATATTGTGTTCAAGCTTCAGAGTGACAGTCTACGTAGCTCACTTTTGGAACCAGTTTTTTAAAACTATAATGTTGAATGTAAATACGTGTAATTCATTAATAATTTAGCGCATCACAATTTAAATAGTTACATGATAAATCAATGTATTAGAGCTGATATTGTTTCTTTTATTACATTCATACCTGTATGTGTACGTTTGTTTTCGATTGATTACAGAATGAAATATAACTTCCAGAGAAAGGTCCTAGGTACAATGACATCAACGGCCATTTGTGAATTTTTTTAAAAACCCTTTATTTCACAGAATTGATTATTTTAAGTACTTATATTAACTACAATTGGATGGTAGTTAGTACAATGATAAATACATATTAGTTTCACAATTTTAAAGAGGCAAGTGGCTCTGTTTTTTACATTGAAAAAAAGTGACCCTACGTAGTAATAGGTTTCCCCTAAATATGACGTGCTTAATTAAGAATTGGACAAATTGAGAGAGAGAGAGAAAAAAAGATAATACTATACATAAAAGTAGTTTACCTTGTATTATTTTAGGACTACCAGAGAGTAGCCAATACAAACTTGTCTCTCATTGACTGTGAACAAACTAAGACAACATAGCAAAATAATTATAGCGAGCGTCTTACATATACAAGGAAACATAAGGATAACCAGGAGGATTCCGTTGATAACTCAGAGGAAATTTTTCAAACTCTGATTGTAAAAGGACTATCTACTCCCATGTTAACCCTTTTATCAGAATAGTCCCGTGTCTTTCCTAAAAATAAATATGATGTAGGTAAAATTAGAATGGAGCCCCCTCCCCCATAATAAATTTGACGTCTGACCTCCCAATTCCTCAGAGTGCTTACAGATCTTCAGCTACAGCAGAAGCTGAGATATAAATAAATAAATAAATAAGAAATTTACTGCCTACAGGTGTGTTTAAAGAATCCACCAGTTGTAACTCTTCCCCTGTGAATTTGGTTTACAAAAGAGATGAAAAACAAAACTAGATTATGCATTGATGAGAAAAAATTGAATGTAATTTCTAAAAATGATGCTGAACCTTTATCCCGAATTGATTCGCTGTTAGATAAATTAATATTGCTAAAACATTTTCAACGTTAGATCTTGCTTCTGCCTAATAACACATTCCTTTTCAGGAAAAAGAAAAATTAGCTTTTATTACAGGTGAAAGTTCATATAAATTTCACGTCCTCCTCTTTGGTTTTAGAAATATCCTTGCAATTTTTAATCGTACCATTCCTAAAATTTTAAATAAACATAAATGTTCACATTTTGATGACATATTTATTTTTTCAAATTCTTTATAGAGGAGCATTATGCTCATTTAAGACAAATATTTAAAACTTTCAAGTAAAAAATTATTACATAAAAATTTTCAAAATGTGTTTTTGTTAAAGATATCAAGTTTCTCAAAGAAATATGAAATCAAAGTAGGTCGCATCACACCTGATAATCATAATATTGAAACTATTAAAAAATTACAACCCCCTATCTTTGACGGTGGAACCTTTCACCTTGTTCTTTGCTGACTTATCTGAAATTTTCGGGAGAAAAGTCCACATATGAAAGAAGAAAATGTATTTAGACCCAAACAACCCAAGCTTTTTTCCCCTTTGTTGTCATGGAATCTCAAGTTCTTTATACTTCATAAGCTTGCTGATATCTGTGGACCAACACAAAGATTCTCTTTCTCAATTTGACTTGAGATAAACCTGGTGTCATATTCCGATCAATCCGTCCACGACCACTCCCAGAAATTCATTGAAAAGAACTTTTTTTTTGGCAACAAGCCAGTCGAACGAAAGGATTTGCTGAGTACAGACTGATAGAACTCTCTTTGCGGCCCATGTTATGGGATACATAATTTCTTTAATTTTTTAATTTAATTGTCATATGTCGTAGTGTTAGTTTATAGTTTTGTTTTGTGTGTGTGTGTGTCGATAATTAAAAAACTAAAAAATATTTTCAAGTTTCATTTTTGAAGATTGCGCATTTTCTCTTTCACGTCGCCAGCAGAGAGGATATACGGCAAAGAGGCTCATCCCCGGAAATTTTGAAGGTAAGAGAAAATTTAGTTTTCTTACCTATTAGTATCGTTTTTCACTAAAGTTAGAAGTGAATTTAACATCTGGCATCCCTGCCGGGATTTTTGAGCTCTTTGATTTTTGAACTATTTGCTATGTGATATGTTATTTTCCTAATATTGTGATTTTCATAAAAGAAAAAGAGAAAACACACACACACAATGGCTGACGACGCTATGAATAAATTAAAAAAGAAACGCGCAAGTGTAAGAACGACCATCACAAAAACTGTGAAAAATATAGAAACCGAAATCAATAAACCTGAAGTTTCTGTAGATGCTTTGGAAGAACTTTTAGAACACATTAAAATTTATTCTGAGGATCTAAACGCTATAAACACTGAAATAGAAAATGCCGTCGATATTACGGAGCTAGATAATGAACTAAAAAGCGCTACAGAATACCGAGACAAAATAATAACATGGACATTTCGAGCAGGAAAGAAAATACGGGAGCTATCAAAAAACAATTCAACGGAAATTTCCACAACATCGAAAGTAGCACCTGAAGTGTTAACTCAGAATTTCGTTCCAGAAAAGGCTAATGTTAAATTACCGAAGCTGACAATTAATCATTTTTATGGAGATAATTCTCAATGGCTCACCTTTTGGAATACATTCGAAACCGCGATACATAAAAATGAATCCCTAGACAAAATTACTAAGTTTAATTATTTGAGAACATATTTGAAAGGATCTGCCCTTAATTCAATAGATGGTTTGTCTATAACACCCGAAAATTATGATGCTGCCATAGAAATATTGATATCCCGTTTTGGAAAAAAGAATATTTTAATTAATACCCATATGAACAATTTATTTCGAATCCCCCCTTTAAAGAATGCAAGAGACCCTGTGTTATTCAGAAATTTTTTTGATCAAGTACAAAGCGAAATCAGAAGTTTAAAATCTCTGGGAATTAATTCTGAAACTTACGGTAATATTCTAACGCCTATGCTGATAAAATTACTACCCCCTAATTTAATTTTTGAATTCAACAAATTGACTGGTGATTCTGAATATGATTTAGACCAGTTGTTACAGTTTTTAATTGAAAGATTAAATGCGACAGAACGCTCACAAATCATGACTCACTCTGAAATACACTCGGCCTCAAAGACAAACAAATGTTCTCTCCTAGAGCAGCCGCCGCCGCGGCGATTCACATATCCGGTATCAAGCAATAAAAAAGAAAAAAATGTATTCACTGCTGCTGAATTATTGACAGTTGAAAAGAAAGACAAAACTTTATCATGCATTTTTTGTGAGGAGTATAAGCGTGATAATAGTATGCATGACTCTTCCAAGTGTCAATTTGTTTTTTTCGTTACCATTGCAAAAAGAAAAGAAATTTTAATGAAACATGGTTTTTGCTTTAAATGCATCAAAAAAGTTCACATCTCTCTCGAAATTGTCCAGAGCGAATAACTTGTAAAAATTGTAAGAAATTTCATTGTGATATTTTATGTTATGCTACTGAAATAAAAACTGCTGATCATAAATCTTCAGACAGTAATATGCTTAATGATGAAATTAGTAGTAGCTTACTTGTAAATAAATCATTTATGAAACAAGTGTTTTTGCAAACTCTGGTTGTGTGTATTAATGTAAATAAATCAGATTATTACGTTAGAGTGCTAATAGATAGTGGGTCTGTAAAATCTTACCTAAGTAAATTCTTGGCTGTTACCTTGAATTTAGAGTGTACAGGGGAAGATACAATTATTCATGGATTATTTGGCGGCATTGAAAAAGGGAAGATCACAAAAAATACCGCGTAAATGTGAATAATATAGATAAGAGTTTCTCTTTTGATTTAGATGTTATGGATCAAGAAAAATTTGTGTATCTATTCCAAAAATCAGTAACCCTAAGATTATCAATAAAATTAAAAACTCTGGTATTTTGGCAAGTGATATTTGTTTTAATGAAAATATGTGCTTGTACGAAAATGATCCGAATGAAATACATATGTTAATTGGGGCTGACTTTGCAGGAAGATTACTCACGGGTGAAATCAAACAAATAACTGAGAATCTAGTCGCCATACATACACGTTTAGGCTGGACGCTGATGGGAGAATCTGGGGAAAATACTCGTAGGTGTGAAACATTGCTTTCTCTCCATGTTAGCGATTTGGATATATCAGAATTATGGCGATTGGACACAATAGGTATTAAAGATTTAGGGGAAAATCAGTCCAAAAGGGAATTAGAAGAAGCCGCTAAATTGCATTTTCTTGAAAATGTTAAAAGGGATCATGAAGGCCGATACATGGTAAATTTGCCGTGGATAAAAGATCACCCCCTCTTACTAGTTGCAGAAAGATAGCTGAAAAAGACTTGCGAATTGCGTCAAATCATTAGAAAAGGTTGGAAAATTAAGCGATTACGAGGAAGTGTTTAATGAGTGGGAGAATGAAGATATAATTGAAAAGGTTGAATCTCATCAAGAAATAGACGAAGAACACTATTTGCCGCACAGGCCGGTATTCAAAGAAAATTCAACTACTAAAGTTCGCCCTGTTTTCGACGGGTCGGCAAAAGAGAAAAATTCCCCATCGATCAATGACTGTTTGGAAAAGGTCCAAATCTTATCGAACTCATACCTTCTTTGATAAATAGGTTTCGATTCGGCAAATTTGGGGTGATTGCCGATATAAAAAGGCATTTTTGCAAATTGGGTTACAAGAACGAGATAGACCTTTTCTAAGATTTCTTTGGCGGGAAAAGGGAAAAAACGATAATATAACTGTTTACCAACACAATAGAGTAGTATTTGGGATATCTTCAAGCCCATTCCTTTTAGGAGCCACAATAGAATTTCACTTAAAGAATGCCCCTGACCACTACAAAGAAACTGCGCACACCCTCTTAGAGTCATTTTATGTGGATAATTTAGTATGTAGTGTCAACAGTAAAGAAAAGCTGGATAAACTGATCGTTGAATCTCAAGAAATTTTGGAAGAAGGTAAATTCGAACTAAGAGGATGGGAGCATAATAATCTTGACCCACAAACAGAAAACACCGTTCCTACAGAAAGACGCAGCGTCCCTGTCTTAGGGGAACAGGGCTAAAATGGGACTTAGATCAAAATTTACTCTCTGTAGACATAAAAGTTCACGAATCTAAAAATGAAATCCTAACAAAAAGAAAAATATTATCGCTGGTACATAAGATATTTGACCCTATTGGTTTTACTTGTCCGGTAACTTTAATACCGAAAATAATGCTGCAAGAGTGTTGGACACTCAAAGTCAAGTGGGATAGCGAACTACCGGCATCTATTTGGCAAAAATTCCAAAAATGGAAAGATCAGCTCGATCGCTTGAAAGCTATTGCTGTTCCAAGGTGCATGATAGAAGATCCTGAGACTTCGCAAAATTTAAGTCTGCACGTGTTCTGCGACGCCAGTAAAGCAGCTTATGCTACTTGTATATTTCTTAGAAGCGAAAATGAAAATTCAGCCTCATGTCAACTTGTACAAGCCCGATCTAGAGTAGCTCCACTGAAATCCATTTCAATACCCAGACTCGAACTCCTTGCTTGCACAATTGGGGCAAGGCTTGCCCGTACTGTGAAAGAAGATCTAAAACTTCCATCTTTACCAGTTTTTATTGGTCAGATTCAACTAACGCTCTCTATTGGATAAAGAAATCGGAGAACTGGGCTGTTTTTGTATCAAACAGAGTCAAGGAAATACGGAACCTCTCAAATCCGGATGATTGGTACTACGTTCCGGGATCGAAAAATCCAGCAGACCTTCCCTCTCGAGGATGCAGCGTGGATGTTTTGGCAAAATCAAAATGGTGGGAAGGCCCTGATTGGCTCAGAGGTCCTCCAAAAGACTGGCCGATCAAAGAAATTTATCCTGACTTTGAAATCGTTAACGCTGAAAAAGAAAGACAGTCACTTCCGCCACCAATTCGGAGACAAACAAATTTAAATTCTTCAATGACGTATCATCTTTTGGAAAAATTGTTCGAATCATGGCATACGTGTTACGATTTTGTAACAACTTGAAGAAAAATCGGATCGATCCCAAAAAAGGAAAATTAGAAGTTGCTGAACTCTATGAAGCAGAAAAAGTTATTTTGAAAGAAATTCAACTAGAGACTTTAGCTGAAGAAAAACAGATTAAATTGAACACAATGAAAGGAGACGATGGATTGATTAGAGTTGAAACCAGAGTTTCCTGTAGGAAAGACCTAGAAACCTTCAGATATCCGATATTACTACCGAATACACATCAGTTAGTTAAAAAACTGATTTTGGAAAAACACATAGAACTTGAGTATGCTGGTACTCAGACGTTAATGTCAAACCTCAGAGAAAGTTATTGGATAATCAAGAGTAGAAAAACGATTCGTCAGGTAGTAAGAAGTTGCATAACTTGCAAGAGGTTTTCGGCTCGCCCTTTAGAAACAGTCAGTATTCCTCTTCCAGAAGATCGAGTGAGAGACGCGGCTATTTTTGAAGTTTGCGGAGTTGACCTATGTGGTCCACTTTTTTAAAGGAAAACAAGAAATGTTAGATTGTTTTATTTACATGTGCGATCTATAGAGCAGTCCACCTGGAGTTAATCACTTCTTTGTCGACCGATAGTTTCATCTTAGCTTTCCGCCGGTTCATCGCGAGAAGAGGTCGCCCTACTACGATTTATTCCGATAATGGAAAAAATTTTGTCGGCACATTCAACGCTCTAAATTCTATTGATTGGGATAAGAGATTCAAGATTTCGCTCTTAAGATAAAAATTCAGTGGAAATTCAGCCCTCCATCAGCCCCTTGGTGGGGAGGATTTTGGGAACGACTAGTGGGAATGTTGAAGAACGTACTTAGAAAAGTTCTTGGAAAAGCAAGCTTAAATGAAGAAGAACTAAACACCTTATTATGTGACGCAGAAAGCATAATTAATTCCAGACCCATTACTTACCTTTCAGAAGATCCTAAAGATTTAGTTGCCCTAACTCCAGCCATGTTCCTTCAAGAAATTCGCGAAATTGGAGTTCCTGATTTTGATATGATAGATTCCAAGAAATTAGAAAGAAGATTTATTTACCGAGTGAAGATACGCAAAGACTTAAGAAACAGATTCCGAAATGAATATTTGGGTTTGCTAAAAGACTATTCAAAGGTCCGCAAAGAAGCATCGGTTAAAGATGGAGATATCGTGCTAATCGGAGATAATGATGTTAAAAGAATCAATTGGCCAATGGCAAAGATAATAAAATCTTTTCCAGGAAAAGATGGTAGAATTCGCGTAGTAGAGGTAAAAACACCTTCTGGCAACTTCATCAGACCAATCCAGAAACTTTACCCTCTAGAAGTCAATCTTCCTGAGGCAAGTGACTTTCGTGAACGAATTCAAAAGGATCAAAAGAACCAAGAAATTTCTACTTCTCGACGAGGACGAACTCTAAGACCTCCTAAGAGACTTGAACTTTAGAAATTTTAGAGTTGTCAACCTTAACAACTCAAAGATGGGAGGATGTCATATTCCGATCAATCCGTCCACGACCACTCCCAGAAATTCATTGAAAAGAATTTTTTTTTTGGCAACAAGCCAGTCGAACGAAAGGATTTGCTGAGTACAGACTGATAGAACTCTCTTTGCGGCCCATGTTATGGGATACATAATTTCTTTAATTTTTTAATTTAATTGTCATATGTCGTAGTGTTAGTTTATAGTTTTGTTTTGTGTGTGTGTGTGTCGATAATTAAAAAAACTAAAAAATATTTTCAAGTTTCATTTTTGAAGATTGCGCATTTTCTCTTTCACGTCGCCAGCAGAGAGGATATACGGCAAAGAGGCTCATCCCCGGAAATTTTGAAGGTAAGAGAAAATTTAGTTTTCTTACCTATTAGTATCGTTTTTCACTAAATTTAGAAGTGAATTTAACACCTGGAAACTTTTTGCATTGGTATTTGAAACACACAATCACCACCTTTTGGAATGTCTCAACTAAGTTGTTACGAATTACATTATTGGTGTCTGGCTTAAGATTTTCTTTTCGGCCATTTCTGTTTTAACACAATGTGGAGTCTTATCACGGCTGCCTCACTCACAAATGAAAATTGGGAGCATTGTATATCCATCCGCCTTGTTGATCAAGAAACATGGAGATAGCTTTCAAATCACTCCAAATGGTGCAACCGTGTACATTTTATTTTGTTGAGGACGAGAGTCAAGCTTCCATACTGTTCCTTTAAATGCTCCGAGTGTCTTAACTGGTGCAGATGCTTATGTAATGAAAAAAAGAGCTTTGAGTCTCCATTACGATGAATAGATAAGCATTCATTTTTATCGTAGGTGATATTAAATTTGCTCATCAATCCGAAAATATCTGAACTACAGACCAGATTCTCGTTTCCCTCTGCAAATTCTTTTTCTCGACTCCTGTATCAATAAAAAAGGGTTCATTTCGCCAATAAGTCTTTTCTTTCAATCTGGAGCCCAGCAATTCAGCTCTCTTTTCGAAAGACACATATTTCTCGTTACATCATTAAATTCGACCAAGAAGGTCTGAAATGAATCGGCTTCTAATGGCTTATATTCTGAAACTATTGGTAGAGAGAGATTGCGAACTGAAAGTGTTACAGAGTGGTATTCAGTATATTTCACCACGAAAGAATGAAGATCAGCCATGGAGGGGAAAAAAACAACACTAAAATCTTTTTTTTGAAAAATACCCATAAAAATTCAGGCAAAATTGAAATTTTCAAGAAAACGTGACGAGATAGAAATTTTTTATTCTTATTTTTGAAATCAGCACCAAAAAGTACATAAAGTTGAGCTCTTGTATTTTTTTTTCACTGCAAGCCTATGTTATCAATCAATGTAAAAAATAAAAAGAAATCGTATCGTGTTCTTCTGCCAAAGTGAGCGCGAGTTTTGCCAAATATAGAAGTTGAATTTTTTGCCGTCTGGCTTGTGGCGAAAAGAATTCCCCGTTAAGAGAGAGCATTTGCATTATTTGGACAGAAATTTATTCCACCTTTAATCCCCGAAATTAATATTCAGCGACTTGATCTCATTTTTCTTGTTAATTTTAAGAGCTACGCAAGAGAACTATTGGTAATGGATCTCGTAATTTGGAACCTTGGTCAAGTGACGAGAACAATACCTGAGTTGGCCCCCTCATCCAAACCCCAGGACGATATTCGAAATTTGAACACTGGCACGACGAACGCTCGAGTCAACAGACACACAAAGCTAGAGCTATGAATTCTCACCTATGACCCCTTGGCTGGGCTACCGCGATCCAGGGGCGTATCAAAGATACGGGGCCCCAACATGCAAAAAAATCGGAAGAGGTTATGATTAGAGCTCTCCTTTACGTTTATAAAATTGGCTTCAGAAGGTTGAATTGTTTCCATGAACTCGACATTTTTGTTCCCACTCTCAGAAAACTTGAAAAGCATGTATCGTTTTACTCAAACTAATGAGAATACAGTAAGACCCCGCTTTTATCTGAACTGTGGGATTCCCCGAAATAGCGTTAGGCTTCCCAATATCCGAAGCAATTCATCTGTGTTTCTTCTTTCCATACGAAAGTATTTTTATCCTTTCAAACATTTGTTGACGTAATTGTATAGATTTATATAATATAACTATTGCTATAGTGGTAACTATTATGATTTTTAGTTTTTATCATGGGTGATACTAAAAAACACGAAAATAAAGCATTTCCCTAGAAACTGAAATGCAAGTGATCAGAAGATCAGATACGGGTGAACGTCATCGGTGCTGCATTGAATTTGGCAACAATAAGGACCATTCTTAAGAATAAAGTAAAAATAATGTCATCTGTAACTGCAACTACGACAAGCTCTGCAGCTAGAATTACCCGTACTAGAAATAATACAATAGAGGAAATGGAAAGACGACTTTCTATATGGATTGACGACGAAATTGAACGCAAAATGCCATTTAGCCCCAATCTACCTTCTTGATAAAATAGTAGAAAATTGATAATACAGAAGAAACTGAATGATCTGAAATGTAAACATAATGACTTAGAATTTTATTTTTATATGCATATTCGTTTATTATGTTTTCTATATTTATAATAAATTTTTGTTTTATTGTTATAAAAACATAATAAATTTAATGGTAAAATACCTGACTAATTTTCTACCCATCTTCCCCTAACCCCATTATTTACATGATGAGATAACCTCGTTTAACGCTGTTTCATTTTAAGCTCTACTTTGATGGAACGTATACCCCGCGTTAAGCGGGGTCTTACTGTACAAGGAGCGGTACAAATTCAGAATAGAGTCTGAAAATTTCCTACTCTAAGTGGCTCTTCAGAAAGATCGTTTGAAGTGAAATACAGAAGAAAAAAAATTTAGAGTAGAATAAATTATTTTCTTGTAAATGACAATATCACTTCGTCTGTTGAGTGATTGACTGTAGAAAAAACGTCCAACTTTTTTTTTTCTCGTCACCTTCGTGGAGCACATAAAAGGCTTGGCATTAGTCGGAAGTTTGTCCAGAGGTGATGCAATGAAAGAAAACAATAGATTTTGTTTATCTACGCTCTTTTTTATTTGTATAACATCCAAAAGACCGCATTCATGAACGAAAGGTGTTTCTTCTGATAAAAGATAGGACCATCAGTCTTCTATCACTCTCCCAGTCGCTACTTAATTACACACAGTTTAATACCTACCCTGTGATGCACAATTCTGTGTCCAAAATACGACGCTTTGCATACGTAGCCATTCCCACAATCTGAAAATGAAAGGTTTCATTTCATACTGCACATAACACTGGTCATTCTTTGCCAGTGAGCTGTTGGAAATAGGAGCGGAAACAGGAGATCTCATTTTAGTGCTTTTAAGCGCAAAATTAAGAAAGATATTTTGCAAAGAGAAATTACCCAAAATTTCGTCTTTTCTCCTGCAGTCAACAAGATTGACTTGTTTGGTAAAAAAGTATTTTTTCGTTACTTCCTTATATACTATATAATAGAATTCATAATACATTCGACTTTGTTTTTACATGATACATTAAGTAAAACTTCGCAAAATAGATACTACATTTGTACAGGAAAAAGGGAGTTACGTTCCCCGTTCAATTAAGCCAGGTGATATGAAATTAAGAACATGTTTAAAAAATTGCATACATTTTTCATGAATCTTAAATTTATACTTGTTTCAGTAAAATACAAAAATAAAATCAGAAGCGTATATATATTACTTTAACACATGGAAATGAATTAATAATATTTGAAATAATAATATTCAATTATTCAGCATTACTTGCATTCGACGCATTTGTCAATGCCGCGATATAAGAAATATCAAGACCTATTATTCCGGCTGTGCTAAAATCCAATAAAGGTACAATTATGGTGTGTTGAATAACTCAAATCCGACAATGATTTCAGAGTCTCCTTGATTTTATTTATGTTTTCGAAATTTCACATTAAGCAAAGAATTCAAAAAGTAGGCCACAAAACGAGCTCGTAATGGCATAATATATACAAACAAATCATTGCTTTGAAAAGCTGTTCCATTCTATTGAGGAGCTCACAGAATTATTTTTGACTAGCTGGTATACCCGTTCTTCGCACGGGTGAACTGAAAAATTAAACAAGACAGATTGAAGGATAAAGAAGTTTTTAATGAGTTAATTTTACGTGAATTGCAAATTGAACAAAAAAAGCCTTTTGCATATCTCAGCTTAACAAACAAACAAAAAAAAAGAAAGAAAGAAAAACACCTTTGTTAAATTTTAAGTATGTGGATCTAATAGCTGATAAAAAGGATTTTTTTTTTGTTTGTTTATAATTCCCCGTAACACTCTTGAGGGTCGATTTTTGAAAAAACCTCCCTAAGCTGATCTCTGCTCAGCAAAAGTAAAACATTGTTAAAAGTGTTGCGTGTAATGAACGCTTAAAATAGTGTAAATAATTTATATCTGAAAGTGTTATACATTAATATTACTTTCTGTTGTATTTATTTTATGTTAAAATTGTAATATTCGCAAGCAACGCCGTTTCTTAAATTATAATGGCTATAATGGAGATTCAATGAAAAACACAGCGAAATGATAACGATAGTCAAATTGGCAAATGTCTAGCTACTTTCATAGCTCGAGCTTTATTAGAGTTTTGTAAGACCCGCCGTGTAGGGGAGCGATGCATGTTAATGCTTTAACTACCGCATTATGATTTACTGCAGTTTTTTTCATGCAATATTTTTTTGGGGATCACTACATTGAAAATCAAGGGATATACATAAACAAAATACTCCACTTAGAGAAATTTAGTCCGTTAGAGATAATAAATTAAAGATATTCCACTGTGTGTAAAATTAATTATATACACCGTTCACTTAAAATAAATAGTCAAATCGTTTTCTAAAGTCTTCATTAACATACAAAAACATAAGACACTTAAATTTTGACAAACTATTTTTTCGGGGCAAAAATAATAATCTTTGCAATCCGCTGAAAACGCCGTCATCTTGGAAGAGTGGATTTCAAAGAATATTCCTGCTAAGTATTGGTAGAATATTCCTTCTAAGTTGGTGTGGTGTGGTAGTTAGGAGAAGGGGGTGCCAGCTCAGGTGTCATCCACGTCACTTGATCATCGTTCAAAATTACGTGGTCCGTTGCCAAAAGCCCTCGTGTAGCTGAACAGTGCGACGTTAATATTCACTCACTCCAAAAAATACAGTACATTAGATATAATTATTTTTATACTTAAAAAAGCAATATCCGCCTATTCAATTAAAATTATACCGTCATAATTAACTACTAACCACAAACAAACTATGGAAATATGTCCAAATGATGTAGTGTGAAAGACAAAGTTTATCTACTGTAAGTACCAGAAGCAATAAAAGTATTTATTTTGAAAAAAGATCAGTTTCTTACAACCAAAAATGTGCATAATAAAATCATTAAAAAAACATTCAACAACCTCTCCCTTCAAAACTTAGTTTTATTCTGAAATAAAAAAAAAATTATGGATTATACTGTTTACAGGAATTAATTAGAAGCGAGCGCCTTGCGTAGCCAAAACAAAAAGAGTTCTTTCACAAACAAAATATAGATATACGCTGACGTGGGCTTTTTTGCAGCGCACCCCAGAATTGCTTGAAGATGGCAGAATTTTTTCCTACTAACTTGACAAATATCGTTATATTTTGGACACTTCTCACAATATCTTTATAAATTATAGCCTATGCTATAAATTATAGCCTATGTGTTATTATGATGTATAAGCTATATTACTGTAAAGTTTCATTAAAGTCCATTCAGTTGTTTTTGCGTGAAAGACTTCCAAACATCCTCACAAACTTTCGCATTTATAATATATATCTAGATTCATTTCGGCAGCTTCACCTATAGTGTTTTCCGGAACGGTTAATGGTTCCCAGCTGTACAACCGCAACAGCTGAAAGAAGCTTTCCTTAGCTAAATTATAATAAATTATTTTAGAACTTAGAAAAATAGATCGTTTATAGGACTTTACTCTCAACACAAACCGAACAACTTGAAGAACTGAAATTATGTTTTACTGTAGATGTTATTTAACCTCCTTGGAGCCCCCTTCGAATTATTACGTCTCTCCCTCCATTACTTCCAGAGCAACCCCTCTTTTGGTGCCAATTTTGGTTCGAGAGAAGTTTTCCCTTAACTGTCTTCCTTTCTTTGTTTTTGCTTTTTAGATGTTTTTTCCATTATCCACCAACTATGAACCCGCCGTATCCCGGACTATCAGCCGGCAGCAGAAGAAAAGGATAGTGGCATAGTTTGGCTACTCTTGTTCATTGCTTACTTAACGGCGTCACGGGGGGGGACCACCCACCCTTTTGTGAATTTGTACTGGAAATTTATGTGAAATCGTTTGCGATTATAGAATAGATTATACATTATTGTATAAACTGCTGTCAACCTGTTAATTATCTTCGCTTATCGCTTTACTATCTATTACTTTTAGACATCTTTATTCTTTGTACAAGTCACTGTCGTACTTGTACAACAGGTTTTCTTCAAGCTTTGACCATTGCAAAATTGTTAATGACAATTGTAATCAATTGACAATGCAATATCATTTTGAGTGCATAGCAACATCAAACTGTTAAGCTTTTCATTTTCCATAGTAGATGTTTGCCATAGTTCCGCGCACATATACGCACAAACACAAAGTATACATGATTCGCTAGGCGGTGTGGTTGGTTCACTGCAATTTTAAATTTTTCTCTTTTTTCACCCTCTGTTTTTTGCGCCCTAAGCACGTGCTTATAGTGTGCCTAAACGGAAAAGCGTCCAAAATTATAAATTCATTTGCCAAAATAAAAAAAAATCGGTACTTATTCAACAACTAGTCTTATTCTTAAGTAATAAAGTATTTTATAGTACATATCCCTATACATATTGTGAATGTTTACCCAAACTTGTTTTGACACTTTCAAATGAATTTTATGAATG
Source organism: Trichonephila clavipes (assembly GCA_019973935.1). Taxonomy (NCBI): domain Eukaryota; kingdom Metazoa; phylum Arthropoda; class Arachnida; order Araneae; family Nephilidae; genus Trichonephila; species Trichonephila clavipes. The sequence continues at coordinate 35,205 of BMAU01020513.1, forward strand.
TCATTATTTTTAAGCCTCATTATCATTTCCACTTGAAGGAATTTTAATACAGGACTCACTCAGGACGTCAGTACCTGGACAACAATGGAAAAGACGACTTGCATCGAATCCCTAAGGGAGAGGCTGAAATAACGTCTCTTGGAGGACGAAAACGAAGTTTACTAGAAATTTTAATTAAGACAAAGAACGTTTAATTATTAATAAATAAGTAGCTGCATTTCTGTAATTTCACCTTTTTTTAAAAAAAAAATTGCTTAGAAAATATGTATATATTTAAACTTACTTTGAACTTTTCTTTTTATCAATTAAACGGAATTTTTCATTTAATATATTTTGTATTCCCAGACATAAAATAAAGTTCTTTATTTCTTTTAATATTTCAGAAAATATTTTAGGAACATATTGGTTTATTATTAGACAAAGCAGATAAAATCTATAAGAATTATAAAATACCAAAAGCAGAAAAAATGGGGGTTTTTTTAAAAGAAAAAAAAAGAAAACTTTAGTTTTTATTTTATTTTTTTATAAAATATATGGAAAATTTCAAGCTTCTTAAAAAAGGAGTATATTTCAAACTCAATAATCCCATTTTTTATAATAAAAAGCACTGACTAAATAAAAATCAAAAGCACTTTTACAAAAATCTAATCAATTATAAATTTATAACTAATTAATGAACTTAGTAACTCAATCAATCAAGAAAGTTATTAATTTAAAAAACAAAATCAATTCTTAATTTAAGAAACAAAACAAAAATGTATCACACAAGCATTCGTTCGATGGGACTAAAAACAAAAAAATGTGTGTGAATTCTGATGATCCAAATCTTTCAATGTATATGAAAATGAATAAGCATCTCCAGTAACAGTGGCAGATAAACGCGGATTGCACAGTTATCACGCGCACAGTTGAAGTTATTTTGTAATAAATTTCTCTACTCAAGAGCAGACGCTGATATTTTCCATAATTTCTGGTTTTCATTTACTTAGAATTTGAACAAAGTTTTTCAAACAACCATTTCGTAAATTTGTTGGGATAATGTAATTAAAACAAGTATTTTGGAATAATTCACTTGAAAAATAATGTTCCAAAACATTGCTTTCTTAAACTTCTGTAGTAACTAACTACTACAATTAAATCTGAATGATCAAAAAATAATAGGCTCCTCTTGTATGCTTGAAAAAAAAAAAACGGTATTGTGTAAGCCAGTTAAAATGAAGGTATACGAATACGTTCGATTTCCTTTTAAAAAACATCACTAAGGAAAATATTTTTAAATCCAGTTTATACGTAAATACAATATACTAATTTAATGTTTGCAATAGATTATTTAAACTTCAGAAAATTGGCAAATTTATAAGCAATTTTAGAAACATTCAAAAAATTCTACATGAAAATCTATTGACACAATTTGAATAAATTTAGTATTAAAATAATCATTATGTTTGTGTGTATCTCTCGGAGAGTTTTCCAATCCATGGATGAACACAGTTTATTACATTCCGAAGTAATAAGCCATTACTTTTGAATACTTTAAGCCTAGGTGAGTGAATATTAACGTCGCACTGTTCAGCTACACGAGGGCTTTTGGCGACGTCATTTTGAACCAGGGTCAAGTGACGAGGACGACACCTGAGCTGGCACCCCCTCTCCTAATTACCACACCACACCAACGGGAGGACGTTTGAGCTCTCGACAGATTTAACGTCCATCGCTGCCCTACACGGTGGGTCTTTAGTGTTACTGGGCTCGAGCTCATGACATGCCGGCCATGATCAGATACCCTGACCCCTTGGCTACCGCAGCCCCAACATTATGAGAAAAAATGGTACCAAGCTTCGAAGATATTTAACGGTAGTATTTTGATTTATCATTATTGAAATTTTCAAAATGTATTAATACTCCAAGACACACCAAAATGTCTCAATATATCTAACAATCTCTGAAATCTCTTGCATTTTAAAGTCATATTCATGACTAACCCAAACACAGTGTCTTTCTTACATATCACTAACTTTTCTTTCAAAACGCAAAGCACAACATAACAAAATTATATCTTTTTTAAAATTTCTAATAATTAAAAACAATATTTTTTTTCATTGTTTTCTGGAACATCTGTACTTTTTAAAGAATTAGCTTTGATTCACTCATAGTTGAAATATTTAAATCGGTACTAATTTTTTCGTTCTCGGAAACAAACTGTATTACGGAACCTATTTCCTTTCTACTGAAGTTTAGGAGAATAACGTTTATTTTTACTATTTCCCATACTTATAAAAAAATAATATGAGCTAATAATTCACTGATATTATATCAAATAAAAGCTGATAACTTTTGTTTTGCAACTAAATAAGCAGAATTTTTATCAAATAAAGTTAAACGTAAACAGAAATACTGCCAGATTTACTTTTCAAATACTCACAAAATGTGTAATTATTTTTAATATTAAATCAAAATTTTGTCAAAATTATATTCTAAAAAATATGGTATTTAAATTCAGTTTGACCAGTTTAAAGGCATTTAAATGCTAATTTCCGGTTACTTAAATTACCAACTTTCGGTTTTTCGCGCTTTACTAATTCTTTAATATCTTGGCTTCTAAGCGACCTAGAGACAAAATAAGAACAGTTTTATGAAACAAAATAAATGCTTTATTCTATAAAATCAAAAACTAAACATGTGACTTTTTTCAAAAATTTACCATTTTGACGTATTTGTATACCTTAAAATACTCGTTCGGGTGACTGAGTGGCTCTGTCAAGCTCATAAACACTATCTAAAACAGTGAGATAATTTGCCCGTAGAAAAATTTAATACTTGATTATTTAATAAGTTAATTTTAAATAGATACAGAGTAAATTAAAATAAACTAAGAGGTGCCGATAAAAAAAACTTTAAAAAAATCAACCGCAGCTGGGAAATACATGATCTCGTCAAACTTACATTTCAGTAAAAATAAATAAATAATTATATAAATAATTGAGAATATAAAATAACCAATCTTTATGCTTCCAATCACCTCATGGTGTTTTTCTTTCATTTCAGAGCACACTATATAACTCAGAATAAATAGATCATTTTCAATTTGCATCTTACTTCAACTCAATGAAAAATCCAAAAGCTCTCTCACAAATAGTTGCTAACTTTAATATTATCGTCGGTTGAACGAAATTTTGACCAAAAGTTATGTAATAAAAATTTGTTGTCGTGACACTTAAAATCGAACAAAGAAAAACTTTCCAGTACTTAAGAAATTTAAAGAACCCAGATATGCGTAACCTGAGCAGTTTTCCAGGAGTAAGTGCTGGTCCGTTCGGTAATACAATAAATCGCATGCTCCATTGGCGGGCGTTGGCGACACGTCGAGCTTCATTAAACATTCCAGCAACCCCAAGTCTATCCGTTTTGACTGACTGCTTACAGAAGCATAAGCCGCTATTGTGCTAAGATGTAAACACTATTCAAAAACCATTCAGTACATCCTGAAGTTTTAAAAAAACTGAACACATAATTCACATTAGATATCCATATTTGTGATCGAAAATGTGAACCGATCAATGTACAGATTATGCAATAGTAAAAAACAAGAATCGAGAATTCTTTAAAAAGTAATACTTATTTAAATAGCGAAATGTGACTCATATACAATTTCAACACATAAAATAACAGCTTTACGTAATTTTTTTTTACTAAAAAAAAAGATTAAACTCACCTCGTCCATACAGCGAAGATGGATACATTTAACGTATATAATCCTCTATCAGTCTTGTCAAAAACAACCACGTGCTTGGAATTTCGAAAAAAATCTACAAGCGATCATTGCAGCAAGAAAGACTGAACAGTTCTAAAATTCAATTTACAACAACAATCAATTCTAGTTATTAGCACTTCAAAAAGATTTCAAATAGAATGTTTACAACATGCAATCGCTTCGCGATGTACATTCCACACCATTTTGAAAACAGTCAAGCGTCCGAAGTTGTTTTGGAACAGCGCCATCTATAAGAAAGTAGTAGAATCAGAATTAAATAGATCTTACGATGCTCATTTTCTAAAAATAATTTTAGATATTCGTTTATAATGACGAAGTTGATTTTGGATTTATCATCGTATTTCAAGTTGCATTTTTCTTCAAAATAAATTTTATTCCACCTATATATTTTCTTGAATATTTACTTAAAAAACGAGAACATGAAGATAAGCAATGTATGTGGGGGTCAGCTCCTCCCACAGAAAAACAGTCTGAATTTTTAGCATAAATCTCCATGTTTTTCCTTCGTTTTTTTTTTAAATCTAATCCCTCTTATATGTGAAAATAGTCTATGCGCCACTGAGCGATGCAATAAAAGATAAATTGAAAAGTGGAAAAGAAAGGGGATTTATTAAACCTTAAAAGAGGTAATTTTTACCGAAGTTCGGTTATATATTCCTAAAAACAAAACAGAAAAGAAAAAAAACTTTCTATATAAAAAGTTTTACAAAAATATATCTTGGTACATTTTTTTCTTTTTGTAAATAATTTACAATGAAACATTGACAAGCTGTTTAAATAACCAAGAGAAAATATTTTAAAACCCTTACCTTTTAAAAATTTTAAAAGGTAATTTTTAACGAAGTTTTATCATATATCCCTTAAAACAAAACCGAAAAAAAAACTTTATTAGATGAAATAATTTTTTTTTTTTAAAAAAATATTTCTTGGTACAATTTTTTTTTCTTGTTGTAAATAATTTACCACGAACATTGACAAGCTGTTTAAATAACCAAGAGAAAATTTTAAAATCGTTTTAGCCTACTCTATAAAATTAAAATAATCAACATTTTATCAATATTTGGATTTAATCCTGCATTTAATGCACAAAATGCTCTTTCGCTTTTTTAAAATCGATTCTTATTTTTTCTACAACTTTTTTTTTATAAAGGTCCAAAAGGAGGATATCCATCGCCCTTTCACTCCAGTGTTTGCGGATTCTCCTGGTTCGCAAGCCGCCCAACCTTTTCCTACAACTGCTTAGGTGCTCTGGTAAGCAATTTGGTGTTTTGTGCTTTTACTTATGTTTATATAACTTATTGCCCTTTGAGTATCCTTTTAAATATTGATTACTTATTTTTAATCTCTTATTCCAGTTCATAAATTTAGCTCTCAAAATCTATCCAACTTGATTTACTTGTAAATTATATGACTCGAGTCTGCTCATAATACTTACTTTTTTCATTCATTCACTTTATATTTTCACATAATCGTTTTAATATAGCATTCTTTGCCAGTATTATGTCTTTTGAGTCATTTATTTCATACTTTCCTTAACTAGTATGTTTCGCTGTTCAGTTCTTATTTTTCTTGTTGCTTATGGGCGTCTGACTGATGAAGTTGATATTCCATTTAAGCTTTTGACTTTTATGGGCAATCACTTCATATTACAATTTAATAAATATTAGTACTACGCATGGGATTTCACTATATATTTATAAATGCGTGTATTTGTTCTAAGTGTTTCCTCTCTCCTGTGCGCATCGAATTACACGCTTATTTTGATGTTCATGTCCTATTCTGGGCACGGACGCCTTAAAACTTGCTGAGGTCCATGGTTCAGAGAAATGTTTTCTGAGGCCTTGGGCCTCTATGAAAAAGTAGGCCCTATCTAATATTTTTAAAAGTAGACGGTATATAGCATGCATTGTCGTTCAAACGGTAGCAAATCAATGTGCACGACTCACAATCTCACCTACCGGCTCCACCGAAGGCCGCATTTCAGCTAAATGATTGTTAATGCTATTAGGCCTACACTTAGACATAATAATACGGTCTTACCAATTTTGTCAATTGATATGCAGTATGCAGTTTGAAATTCTGTTTGGGGGAGAATATGTACGGGGATAATATTTGACCAATAAAATTATCCACATCTTAGTCTTATTCAGACTGAGTCGAGCCCTCCCCCCCCAAGCCCTAGGACCCCTGCCTTAAGACGTCCCTGATTTGGAGGCTCTTCCCCAGTACATTTTAATTCACCTCCCTTCGTCTTTTTAAACCAATCTTTCAGCCCGCCAATGGGACGGATCGGCTCCTCTATCCGGTGTGTCTAGGGATAAAAGTCAGGGCTCCAAGACAGAAAAACAAACCCGAAAGGATCATAGTATTATCACGAGCCTTCTCTTCGCTCCAACCCGGGGGTGCTACAGGTATTCCTGAAAATATTCTTTTAAAAAGTGCCTCGAAACATCAAAAAAAAAAAAAAACATGTCTCAAGAGCTCCTCTTCTAAACTGATGATTTCATTGTCAACATATAAATATCACGGGGGGGGTTCGAGTCTTCCTATCCAGGGCTTCTGGTTGACAGAATATCAGATATTTAGATAAACAAATGGCCCTATCCGAAGGGAAACTGGAGGGAGCCAATCTGACTTCACACACCGAATACACTATGATACTCTCTTTCTGCCACCATCGCCAAACCTACGTACACGCAAGCGTAGTAGCTGAGTGATCATGGTAACGAACTCGAGGCCAGCGAGTCATGAATTGGATTCCTGATGCCACTGAAGACCTGCTGTGTAGAGGGCTGGTGCAGGTTAAATCTGTTGTGGCTCAAAGTCCTTACTTTGGCTTGATCTAAAAGTTTGGAGAATTGGACTGCACTCTCAGGTGTCGTCCTCGTCACTTGCCCGGAATTCAAAACTAGGAAGCCAGTTTTCAATAACCCTCTCGTTACCTTAGATTGCCAAAAAATCTGATAAATTACCAGTTATTCCCTCCTCCTTTGCCATTGTTCTATCTCTCTAGCAGAAAAAAGCCACCTGGTCAGACTTCCAGGCCTAACACTTGCAATTAAATAACATTCTTCCTTGCTTTTGAATTAAAAATTAACTTTGAGAGAATAACGTGTTTTAAAAGTACAAATAGCAGCAGCATTGCGTTTGACTGCCGACCAAGATGTGAATGCCCACGAACTCACCCATTTCACTCTTAGCAAACCAAACCACGATTGAGCATGAACTTGATTACTCCCAACTAAAAAATAATATTTTCAAGGAGGTCAGCTTTTGAATGAAATCCAAATTTTTCTATAATTACCTCTCTCACGGTAATCTCTCTCTGCGCTTTGGATTGACTCATATGTCGCGCAAATGTTCTATTTACGGCACTGCTGTTTCAGATGCGCAGAAAATCATAATGACACCTTCGTCGTACTGCGCAACTCGGACAATTGCGGATCTCGTGACAAAAATTTCCCAGTTTTTCTTTCATTTAAAAAATACACGATTGATCGCACCTATTAATACTTTTTCTTTTTATCTTCCTCGACGATTGTTATTTTCTTTTGATGAATAAGTGTTTTATTTGCTTTACTACATATTATGCTTACTTATTTAGCTGCACATGGACACCAACAGGTCTAAATCTAACTGATCCTTTGGCTGACTTAGTCAAAATCTTGCAATTAAATACTAATCAGCTGCTGTTCGTCTAAACACCCTTGTGGTTGCTGAGATCAGATACGACTTTATTAAATCGACATCCATATCTAAATTAAAAAAAAATTTTCTCAATTCCCCAAGTAATTCGCAATAATATTTTTCTAAATCTTAGTTTCAATTTGATCAAAAACCTTCATAATATCCCGGGTCCTACTTCTGGGGCCCACTCCAGTAAAAGGAGCCCTGATATCACCTTCCTTTGAAATCCAATCAATTATTTGATTTACAAATAGAAAATTTGAGATCAATGATATTCAATATGTGGCCCGCGGGTCACATGTAGCCCACCGGTCTTTTCTAAATGGCTCGGTCATAACCCATTGCAGTAAGAAATTTAATTATTTAAGAACAATGTACTAAAAATTTAACCGTAAATTATATCAATCTATCAATTTGCTTTTTGTTAGTAGAATGTAAACAAGAGACTTGGTCATGGATGAAAGGAACATTAAAAGATGCTTTTAAGTTTCATAGAAAGAAGATTAATCTATATAAATAAAAATGAATGTCTCTTGTGCCTTCCTAAACCATTCATCCGATTGCGATGAAACTTTGGGAATGATTGGATGCATGTCCGCGAACGTTTCTCAGTTAGTAAAATTGACCCCTAAAGGGCGTTGCGGGGGCTTAAGGGGTGTTAGAGATAAATATCCCCATTTTTGAACTATTAGACCTACAAAATTGAAATTGGATGGGCATGTTCCTTTCATGAAATAGAGATCCGTCAAAAAAGAGTTTTGAGAATCGACCCGAAAGGTCATTGCGAGGGATTAAGGGGCGTTACGGATAAATAGTATTAGGTTGGGGAAAAAGAAATCCATTATTTATTTCGGTAGATAGCTCTAGTGTCAATATCTCGTGAAGTATCGAGCAAACAATTTCAAATTTATCCTCGTTGTCAAGGTGACATTTCCCACTAAAAAATTCTCTTTGCTTGGTCCATTCAGTTGTGAGTTACAAGGTGTTAAAAATGGAAGTCAACAAAGAGAAAATTCGGTTCATTTTACTGCTTATCTTTGATAAAGGCTAAAATGCAAGAGAGGCGGCTGAAATTCTGAATGGTGTTTAAGGTACCGATACTGTTACAGCTAATTACGTGCAATTTTGGTTTCGTCGATTCCGTTCAGGCATTTTTGATCTTAAAGGTGCACCTCGCACAGGCTGGCCCGTCGTCGAAAATGTCGATAAAATCGCTGAAATAGTCGATGTTGACCAGCATGTTAGTAGTCGTAGCATCGCCCAGGAGCTAAAGATTGATCATACAACCTTTTTAAACCATTTGCGTGAAGTTGGATTCAAAAAGAAGCTCGATATTTGGGCGCCACAGCAGTTAACACTGAAATTCATGATAGATGGAATTTCCATCTCCGATGCCTTGACCAAACGGAATGAAATCGACCCATTTCTTAAGCGGATAATGACTGGGGGTGAGAAATGGGTCACATACGACAATATTGTGCGAAAACGATCGTGGTCAAAGCGTGGTGAATCAGCTCAAACGGTGGCCAAGCCAGGACTAACGGCCAGGAAGGTTCTACTTAGCATTTGATGGGACTGGAAAGGAATAATTTATTATGAGCTGCTTCCGTAGGGCCAAACACTAAATTCGGATCTCTATTGCCAGCAACTGGACCATTTGAAGCTAGCGATTGACCAGAAACGGCCAGAATTGACCAACGGAAGAGGTGTTGTGTTCCATCAGGACAGCGCCAGGCCACACATGTCTGTAGTGACTTGCCAGAAACTCTGGGGGCTTGGTTGGGAAGTTTTAATGCATCCACCATATAGTCCGGACCTGACACCAAGCGATTACCATCTTTTTCTTGTATTGGCAACAATGCACGACAATTGGATCAAATTTGGCAAGAGATGCCGCAGGAGACCATGAAGGTGCTTTATCATTCTATGCTACGTCGTGCGGCAGCTTGCATCCAGGCTAGAGGTAGGTCAATACATTATTGAGCTCGTTACTTTGTAACTGAAATAAATCATTCAATTTTTCTGAAATTTTAATCATTTTCTATTCTGTACATAATCTTTCTACTCACCAATTTTTGTCTCTATCAGACAACTCGTTCTTGGTGCGTCGTTTTTTTTTTTCCTTTTGTTTCTTATAGTGTATATTTTTCTGTTAAAATCTCATATCGGATACAACAGTATCGAAAATGAATGCTATACTTACTCATTTTATTGTTTCAAACTCATGTTTGATACAGCAACAGCTTCAAAAATGAGTGCATTACCTACTCGTTTGTTTCATTCTCAAATTTAAAACAGCTACAAACTCAAAAATGAGTGTATTACATACTCATTTCCTTGTTTTGTTCTCAAATTTGATCCCGTAACAAATTCAAAAATGAGTATATGAAGTCTCCATTTTGAGTACATGACCAAAAGTGAGTACATGCCAGTCTCAAATTTGAGCACGTTTGCATCGGAGCCATTTTGAGTATATGAAGTATACAAAAATGAGTATTTTGTTCTCAGGTTTGAATAACCGCTTCACGCAGTGTAATACTAAAAAATTTCATATCATCATCACAAGGAGATGATTTAACGAGTATGCATCTAGAACTTTTCTTAAGCGACGGATCATTCCTCAGCTCATCTTCAAATGGTAAAATGACAATCAGGAAAACATCAGAGGAGTATAAAACTAATGCTTTGAAAAGAAAAATCGATAACTGCTCAAAGACAAATGGCTTTTCTATCGACTAGGATCCTAACTCTCATGAAGTAAAATCAAATTATACGAATGAAACAAATCGCTTGAAAGAGCTTTTGCAAATGTAACAACGATTCAAAGTAGATTTGGTTAACGCTTTACTTCTAACTCTCACAAAATATCTCTTGTAGGCGTTAGGATGCTACTTTTCTTTCGACTAGAAATCTCGTTAGAAATACCGATGTCCCCTGAGAAGCTTTGTCCTAAGGAAGTTTTTAAGGGCTTCTGGTATTAGCCTCATCGATTATTGTTTTTGGAAACTCATCTATTCTAAATTACCGAGGATAATAATTAAATTTTAAGCATTTGCATTATTATTTTTAATTTTCCAAATATCCTGAATAATACTAAAATTAAATTTTTATTTTGTTTTAAGTAGGTAGAAATCTAACGTCTGTGTTAAATCGTATCAACCGATTTGTCTTCTCGCTACCTTTGGCAAAATGTTTCGAAGAGTTTTTCTGAATTGTTCCAAATTTGACTTGCTTGTAGAAATGTTCCTCCTAATCAGTATGGTTTAAGAGAAAACACTAGTACAAATGTTATCGAAAATTTAACAACTAATATTACAAATTTTAAAAATAAGTACTGAAGCAGAACATTCCTTTTTATTTTGTCTTATAATTTATTGCTGATCAGTGTAATCACAAGTTTTTATTAAGCAGAATAAAACTTGATTTTGAAGGGAGTGGTTGTGTGGCAATGTCTCTCTATTTGAATAAAATTGATTATGATTTCGTTTCATGGTGCATCATGTCCGCGTGGCCTAATGGATAAGGCGTCTGGCTTCAAATCAGAATATTGTGGCCGCGGTAGCCGAGTGGTATAGGTATCGGACTGTGGCTTGCTTTGTCATAGGTTCGAGCCCAGTACCACTAAAGACCCGCCGTGTAGGGCAGCGATGCACGTTAAATCTGTCGAGAGCTGAAACGTCCTCCCGTTGGTGTGGTGTGGTAGTTAGGAGAGGGGGGTGCCAGCTCAGGTGTCGTCCACGTCACTTGACCATCGTTCAAAATTACGTGGTCCGTCGCCAAAAGCCCTCGTGTTGCTGAACAGTGCGACGTTAATATTCAATCAATCAATCAATTCATGGTGCATCGGCCACCAATGAATTGATTATAGATTTATAAAAATTAGAAAATTTCTCTTCTTGAAATTTATCGAACGATATGAAATCGTAGAATATTGGTTTTGTGAATTAACGAAAATATTGGAATAACGCTTTTGAAGAGCGTGAAGCCGGCTTAAAAAGGTAAGAAGTACTTTTTACCATCTGAATAGAAAATTGATATTGCTATATCAAGTAACTATATTTTATAAAAAATGGATGATAAAAAGAAATTCATGAAAACTAGAGCTGTCATTCGTACAGCAGTAACTAAAATTATGAATAAATTAAAAAATGAACTTGATTCTCTCTCAATCTGTTGATACTTTACATTTACATTTTGATTATTTAAATGAAAATTTAAAAGAATTATAAGAGAACTAGATAACACACAAAATCCAAAATATTATTCAAGTAGAAGAAGAATTTGATGCAGAAATACAATCTGCATTCGGGTATAATGAAAAAATTGCTATGATGTGTTCTAAAATTAAAATTAAAATTAAGAATCTATCAAAAAATGATCCTAGTGTATCGTCGCAAACAACATTGAATAGTCAAAATGATTCGCTTAACAATTCGATTAATGGATCTTCTGTAAATTCTAACAGAAATGATAATTCTGTTCGTCTACCCAAATTACAAATCGATAAATATTTCGGTGATCCATGTTTGTGGTTAGAATTCTGGAATAAATTCCAAAACTCCATAGACAAAAATGAAACATTAACAAAAGTAGATAAATTTTCGTATTTAAAGTCATTACTAGGAGCAGTTGTCAGTAATGTAGTTAAAGGTTTTACTTTATCTGATGATAATTATGACAATGCTTTGATATTATTAAATGTGGCTGCGGTAGCCGAGTGGTATAGGTATCGGACCGTGGCTTGCCTTGTCACGAGTTCGAGCCCAGTACCACTAAAGACCCGCCGTGTAGGGCAGCGATGCATGTTAAATCTGTCGAGAGCTGAAACGTCCTCCCGTTGGTGTGGTGTGGTAGTTAGGAGAGGGGGGTGCCAGCTCAGGTGTCGTCCACGTCACTTGACCATGGTTCAAAATTACGTGGTCCGTCGCCAAAAGCCCTCGTGTAGCTAAACAGTGCGACGTTAATAATCAATCAATCAATTAATTGATATTATTAAAGGAAAGATTTGGAAGAGAAGAAATTGTTGTTTCTGCGCATATGTCGAAACTACTCAATCTTTATCCCGTAAAGTATTTAAACGACGTAATTGGATTAAGGAAGTTATACGATGTTTGTAAAATACAAATCGGAAGTTTAGACTCACTTAACGTAACATCTGGAATGTACGGTCATTTACTGCAACCAATTCTTCTTAAATTACTACCAGAAGATCTGGGCTTCGATTTTAAAAGAAAACAATTGGGAAAAAAAGAGGAAAGTGCATTCGATGTAATGGAATTGTTGCAATTTTTAAAAATAGAAATCGAATGTCGTGAATCCGCCCATCTGCTAAGCGGCCAGGGGGAGAGGAAAAATCTTCTTACTCATAACTTTAAGCACATGCGAACCGGGTTCTGGCGATAATCAAAACATTTCGCGCAATGGACAGAACAAAATTCAAGGTCGCACATATACATGTGAATTTATGACATCGGTAAACGAAAGAGAGCAAAGAAACCTAATTTCAAGTAGTCCTTAAATCCAAGTCATATCTTTTAAAACTTTCCTACCATTTGTTAAAAAGGGCAAAAAATCAATTCAAGTTACCTCATAATCGGACAGGAGATAAAAGCCCTAGCGGGCTAAGTGCTCCGCACCAAAAACCCAGCTAAACAACATTGCTTTTTTGGATTCTAGATCATCTGGCAGAAAAATGTAATAAAATTAGCATTGAAGAAAAAAAGAAATATTGAAGAAACAGGGAAAATGTTTTTTGTGTCTGCGTTCAAAACATTGTATAAAAAATTGTTTATCAAATATGACTTGCAGAATTTGAGATGGTAGACATAACGAAACAATTTGTTTCAAATCTAAATTAATTAAGGAAAATAAGCATACTGAATCAGAAGGGAAGGGAATAGATTCTCAAGATATAGTCGTCTCAACAATTTCTTACAATAAACAAAATAAAATTTTCTTGCAAACATGTACCGTAAAATTAGAACATGATTCCAAAGAAATATTTTCGCGTTTGTTATGTGATTGTGGATCAATGAGAAGCTTTATAACAAAAAAACTGTCCAACTATTTAGGACTCCCTGCCATTAGAAAAGAAAAGTTGTCAGTTTCGGGAATAAAACTCCCATAGAAAAAGACTAGGATGTAGTTAAATTAAAAATAAGGATTCGCCAAATTTGAAAGTAGACATAGAGTCTTTAGTTACTGATCACATTTCGGCGGCCCTCCTGAATTAGACAATATTCCACTAGCGGTTCAACTAGAAAAATTAGTCCTCGCAGACTCACCAGATTGTCAAGAGCCCATTACAATACTAATCGGAGCAGACTATTACTACGATGTAGTTACTGGAAAAATTAAGCATCCGAGTAAGAAGTTAGTTGCGGTTGAAACCCTCTTCGGCTGGTGTCTTCAAGGTCGAAATAGCGAAATCAATCATCGCTTGTGTTACGATCATCGATGGTTCAGTTAATCAGTGGTAGAATGCTCTTTTATATCAATCAACTTTCAAATCATCACAATCCGTTAGACTCAATTAAATTCAATAAATCATCGAATACAAGTGTAAGATTAAATAATAAGTTTAATGGAATATGGAGTGCGTCTGCACTCGGTCACGTACAGAAGATCTCTGGTGTCAACAACACATGTTATTACAAGCAGCGCCCTCTATACTGAGGGGGGTTCTACCATTACTCCCCACTTAAACTCCTGCGGAGTTTACATTAAGATAATTCAAATTATAAGGTAATTTAAGTAAAATTCATGCAAAATGAAATAATACAAATAAAATTCATGCAATGTGAAATAATACAAATAAAATTCATGCAATGTGAAATAATACAAATAAAATTCATGCAATGTGAAATAATACAAATAAAATTCATGCAATGTGAAATAATACAAATAAAATTCATGCAATGTGAAATAATAAAAATAAAATCCTATGAATTCAATTCTCAAATCATATTCATCATCAATAATTCTGAAATAAAATTAGCAATTCTTAAATCACATGCATATCAATAATTCTGAAATAAAATTAGAAATTCTTAAATCACATGAGTTATCAATAATACTGAAAATCAAATTAGCAATTATGTACATAGAATAATATAAAGGTTAAAGTTCAAGAAATTGGAAAATGTGTTCAATGTTCTTTCTTACAGATGCAGGATCAACTGGAATAGGTAAAGGCACTACCTTTGTGATGGCTCGTTTTAAAATACCTGTTGAGGTTTCACATAAACTACTCTTACAAGACCATCACTACCGGGAAATACTTCAAGAATACGCCCCATAGGCCAGTCCAGGGGCTTGGTGTTGGGATCCTTTAAAAGAACGAGCTGATTCTCCATCAGGTTAGGGTTCTGTTCACTCCATTTAGCACGCGCGGGTCTGCAGATGGGTCAGATATTCGGTGCTCCAACGGTTCCAAAATTTGTCTCTCAGAGATTGAACGAGTTTCCACTTGGAATGATAGGACAAAGAATCCGAAGCAGTATATGGTTCAGGAAAGGATGAAATTGCACAGTTCGTCAAGAAATGCCCCGGGGTCAAAGGATTAAGATCATTGGGGTCCGAAGAAAGTGGAGACAGGGGACGTGAATTCAGAACTGCTTCGATTTGTGCCATCAACGTAGTTAACTCTTCGAAGTTCATGATAGCTGATTTCGCTACCCTCAATAAAATGCGTCTCATGGACTTAATGTTTGCTTCCCACAATCCACCGAAATGGGGAGAAGCGGGTGGAATGAAGTTCCATTCGATTCCCTCTTCCGCGCTGAATAGCTGAATTCTGTTGGACTTGTGTGTGCAAATTTCGTTCCATTCATTAAGAATGTTTCTTGCTCCCTTGAAGTTCGTTGCCTTTGGCAACATCATTTGATGTTTTTGGAATTCAGATAGGGTCGAATGTTTCAATCTACCTCCTGGGTCAAATAATCGACCTGCGGCTTGTAACAAATATCTTTTTGTATTAATTCTTTTAGAAAGAAATGTTCCTAAATCGCTGGAATCAAAATAGAATGTATCAGATTTTTCATTCCAACCAACTCCTAAGACCTTTGAAGCTATCAACGTGTTCAATGACTCTTTATGTTCATCTACTTCAAAATTTAAATTTTTTAACCTTTGATTTAACTCGGAAGAGTTGGTTCTCCATTTCCGAAGATCCATACTTGCATCTTCCAAAATTTATTTACTTTCTATGCAGGTCGTTAAGGCTGCTTGGACACTGACATTTCCACACAGAAAATCATCAACATACAATGACTGGTTAAGATGGTTAAAGGTATCAGGAAAAATATCCACATATTTTTTAAGATGATGCTTTATCGTAGCTGCAAGAAGAAATGGACTTGATTTTACTCCCAATAAAACCCTAGTCATACGGAAAATATCAAGCCGTTTGTTTTCTAAATCAATTCCTGGATTTTCATCCCAGAAAAATCTTGTAAAATCCCTTTCACTTTCGTCTATCTCAATCATCAAAAATGCCATTTTTATGTCAGCTACAAATGCAATTGGATTCACTCTAAATTTGATTAATAGAAAAAATAGGTTAGGTATAAAATTTAGCCCTGTGTGTAAACAATCGTTCAAAGATAGCTGTGATTTCGCATGTGATGACGCATCAAATACGATTCGCAATTTGCTTGTAGTTTTATCAGTACGTATTACTGCTCTATGTGGTAGATAAAAAATATTATGCTTTAGATTTTCTTCTTCAAATGGAACACGTTCTATGATTTTCTCAGAAAGATAATTATTTACAACTAATTTGTAATCCTCAAATAAGGAACTGTCATTTTTAAAACGTGATCTTAACCTTAGAAATCTTTCCCTAGCAACTTCTTCATTATTTTCTAATAATGTTTTCATGTTAGGTTTCAAGGAAATTTAACTTTATACCGCTTATTTTGGTATGAAATTCCCGCTTCAAATTCAGACATTATATCATTATCAATATTTTCCTCATCGGACACCTCTGCTTCTATTCCTAAGTTCTCTAAATTCCAAAATTCACTAAGCTGTTTAGAAATATTGGATTCATTAACAATAACACTCATTGTTAAAAGGTCCTCAGAATCTGTACTCTGCCCTTGTAAAGACCACCCGAATAATGTTTCTACTGTCACAAGATTTTTGTTTAGACGCGTAATTCTACCTGTAACTACTTGATAATAATAGTCCGCACCAATAAGAATTGATATTTCTTTATCGTTAAATTCATAAGAATCGGCTAATTGTACATTTTTTAAATATCTAAATTTTTTATCAATATTTCTATCAAGAGTCGGTAAATTCGTGATAGAAATATGTTCTGTCTCTACCGCCTCTATTTCAATGCACAAATTTGGATCATCCCTGTTTTTCAATTTTATTTTAACTATATTTAAAGTTTTTGTTTCAGTTTCTTTAGCACCAAATGTGCAAATGGAAAGGTTTTCTTTTCTAAGAATTGGAAAGTTAAATTTCTCAGAAGTACTCTTTAAAACAAAACTTCTCTGTGAACCAAAATCTAAAAATAATCTAACAACTTCTTGTTCATTTTTGACATCTATTAATGCGGCGCATGTTTGTAACAATACACTATTTACTTCTGTTTTAATTACTGTTGAAATTACATTATCAGTGTCCCTTTTCGGAGACAAGTCGTCATCATGTCGATTCCGAAAACATATTGAGAAATGGTGGGATCTATTACAAATAGGACACGACTCCCCTGTTACACATTCCCTTGCTCTATGACCGTGCGACAAACATAAATAACAACAGCCCTTTACCCTTAAAATTTCTCGCTTTTCGTGAGCACCAAAGGAACGGCAAGTGTCGAGTTCATGACCTTTGTTGCAGTATAAGCATTTTCGGCTTCTAAGTTCTACTTTCTCCAAAGGGGTGGGAAATGAATGGGGTCGGAAATGTACTCTATTCGGGGTTGGCTTCATGTGTTGGAAATAGGAGCCTTTATTTTTTGTTCTGTCTTGCGGTAGAGGGGAATAATGACAGTTTATGACTGTTTATTTGAGAAGCTCGTTCCCTACAGCGTATTTCAAAGTGTAGGAACCGCAACAGAGCGCTCAGGTCAAACCCTTCGTCCTTTTGAGAACGATTGAATTCCAAAACGAGTTCCGAGGGTATCTGTTTCAACAGGATGGATGTTAATAAGTTTGAGTAGGATTCTCCTTTAACTCCTAAACTTGCAAGACTCCTTATTTGCGTTTCTGCTCTATCGTACAAATTTCTTAAGCCCACAATATCAGTAGGGTTTCTAACAGGTGTTAAATTTAATAAATTGCTCAAATGAGCGTTAATTAACATGTTTTATTTCCAAATCTATCTTTTAATAAATCAAGAGCTCTATCATAATTATCATCAGAAATTGGAAATCCATTAATGCAAGCAAGCGCATTACCACACAAATATGATTTTAAATAATTAAATTTATCAACTTTGCTTAGTCGATTGTTATTATGAATAGAGCTTTCAAATAAATTATAAAAATCTAACCATTCAGAATAATTTTCAGAATACTTATTTATATGCAATTTAGGTAAATTTATGTTCATACATTCAAAACTATTGGAATCAATAACTTGGATATTTCGAGAAACTGTATCAACCTGGATAGAGTCAGAATTTATTCTCCTAATTTTAGAAGAAAGCTTCGTTTTCCAAAATATAATCTTCTCTTTAATTTCTTCCGAAGCTTCCATATCTTCAGTAATAGTGTCAATAGACAAACGATCTTCAATTAGTGTATTTAATAAACTTAAGTTACTTTCTTTGTCATTTAATTGCTCTATAAAAGCTTCAAATTGATCAACAGGTTCATTTTCATTGTTGATCTTTCCTTCAATTTTATTTATCAATTTTGTCAACGAAGAACGTACCGCAGTACGCTTCTTTTTAAATTTTGAGAGATCTTCTGACATTTTAATCTTCTATTCAGGTATGATTCAATTTCAATAAAAATTCGGCTTACCTGAATTCACTGTCGACGATGATATTCCAACCTCTTGGTCGAGGGTATCAAAAATGATTCTTTCATCAATTTCATCAATTTTCATTAATTCCCGGCCGATGCACCAATGTTTCTTTCATCAATTTCCGATTCCAGGCCGATGCACCAATGTTACGATCATCGATGGTTCAGTTAATCAGTGGTAGAATGCTTTTATATCAATCAACTTTCAAATCATCACAATCCGTTAGACTCAATTAAATTCAATAAATCATCGAATACAAGTGTAAGATTAAATAATAAGTTTAATGGAATATGGAGTGCGTCTGCACTCGGTCACGTACAGAAGATCTCTGGTGTCAACAACACATGTTATTACAAGCAGCGCCCTCTATACTGAGGGGGGGTTCTACCAGCTTGCTCTAAGTGTAATAGTTCAAGAAAATTTGATTTCGGGTCAACTAAAGAAATTTTGGGAACATGAAGTCTCCGGTTTAATCGACTCTAAAAATGAATCTGATGTTTCTGAAAATCGAATAATGAAGATATTAGATACGATGAAAAAGCTAAACGGTATAAAGTAGGGTTACCGTGGAAATTAGAAGCATGTGAATTGAAACTTAATAAGGAAATAACTGAGAAGAGATTTACGCGGCTCTCTCTCTCTCTCAAAAAGCAATTCCAGAAAAATCCTTATTTGTTCCTTGAATATTGAGAGGTATTACAGAATTATTTGGAACAGGGTATTATAGAGTTAGTCCCAAATTCTGAAAGTGACTCAAACAACGTTACTTTTTATCTTCCTCACAGAGAAGAAATTCGAAAAGATCGCTTTTCCAACCCGGATGAAAATCCTCATTTTGAAACTTTTGAAAAAGATAATTTGCCCTACAAAGTTTTGGGTATAGCTTGGAATAGTAGAGAAGATTTTCTATACTTTGATATTAAAGGGTTTGTGATGTACCTCCCCTTGGAAGTAAATCCTTCGAAGTATCAACGTTAGATAGAGGTGTAGGGTTAGCGAAAGAACTCGGATCAAACATTATCTTAATGACTTTATTAAGATATTCAACTTAAACTTTTAACAAATATAATTGTAATAATTAATATGGGAGAATCTACGATGACGCAATACGCAACACACAATATAATTCAGACCGATCTCAATAATCGAACCGCCTAATTTTCAATTCTAATAAAGTGTAATCAATCCTACCTTATATTATTCTGTAATACTACTTGTCTTTATCTGCAATGGTATGCAGCTTGACGGTTAACTTCTAGTCGATCACCAATATGTTTATCCACGACACGCAGAACTTAAATCTTGAGCCACGAACTGCAATAATCATCAACTGCCACAACGCACCTCAATTGTCTAACATTCCTTTACATTGCCATCCCGCTTACTCTAAGATCCTATATTTAAAGTCGGTTTATTTGCATTTCTTCTTCACATCTCGTTTCTTGGATTTGGTAGGAAAAGAGTTGCCATTAATTCTGGCCCAAATGACTTGTTAAAGAAAAGACGCGTAAGACGTCACAATCCCTCCAAGAAACAAAACGTGATTCATTCGAGGGTCTTAATGGCCCTTAAGAAATTACGTGCCTACATTTTATTCTAACCGTTAATTTCTAATGCTTCACTTAAATTTTAAGTTTCACTATTCATCTTAAGTTTAATTTTTAATATTTCTCAATTTGAATTTTCCACAGCTTCAATAAATTTTACTTAATTAACTAGACTAACATTCATACTCATGCATTTTAATCACGGTAGATTCTCACATGTACAGAATAAATAGACGTTTCCTATCTGGGTAACAGAGCCGGGGAAAAACCATATGACTTAAATGGTAGAAAAAAAACGAGGCCCACACGTCTCTTAACCAACTTAATTCTACCTAAATGTTTACTTAAATTCTAACAATTTTTCTTCTTTACATTATCTCTTTAGCTCCATTCTTTGTATCGAGATAGATAAATCTTTCATTAATTTCTTATAGACTTCAGGGTCTGTCACCCTGAAACAAAAATCTCTTAAGTGATTTGAAAAAAAAAAAATTACACATAATAATTACATTTCACAATTTTTATACAGTACATATCATTTTTAAATTGTAACTAATTTCTATACATATTTTTCATCTGATTCTTTCAAAAACTTCCCCTCAAATCGTGCAGCGCTGGTTAAACGTTATGTTAGTATGCTATCTACGCCGCGTTTCCCAAAACCAGATGTTCCTTAATATGAAACAATATAACAACACATATATATACACTATACAATTACAAACATTTTTCAAAATAAACAAAACAAACAACCAAAGGAATTGTTGCATCCCAGCGAAGTCATAACAGAAGTAAACAAATGCATTTTTACAGTTGTTTTCTCCAGAATTATACAAAAAATTTTACAAGACAAAAGCTTTTTTCTTTTCTAGAAAAACACACTCATTTTAGTGTCCACTTTTGCTTGGCTTCTAAAATTTTAATTATCCGACCGTGACTTGGCTTTATTGCAAAAATTCTTCCGACCACTTGTTCGCGAAAGAATATAAAAAGAAACGATACAACCTGGTGCTTATGACTTGTAGTTGGAGTTTCCAACCAAGACCTCCAGTGACAAGGATTTCTTTGTACACGTTCCTCTCCTTTCCTGGTCTTGCCGTTGTTGATCACCTCCTCGTCTGGCATTCTTGTTGCTTGATCTTGTTCGCTCTTCGATGTATGGACTATCGTTCCCTTCTCTGCCTTTTCTGGATCAAACTGGTCCTCCTTGTTGTGTCTTCCTCTCTATGGTCGGTCTGATCTCTTCTCTTTTTCCAATTCGTGGTCTAAGGTTGTAGCCGCTTGTGGTGGGCGCTACTGTCTCTTCCCTTCGGCTTTTCTTTCTGTTTTGTGGCAAAACACCATTAGTATCATTTGACGACAAATTTCTTTTAGGAACTCTGAACCCTACTGAACTTTCCTTTCTGGTCCCTCCGACCTAGATTCACGTGATCTTTTATAGCATAACCTTCCGTTTTTGCTCTTTTAATCATTCTACCTTTCTCAGACCAAGAACTAGGTATTGATCTGATAAGTGGTCCGCGCTTATTGGTCTTATTTGTGTGTTTCTCTCCTTGATTATTTCTAAAACTTAACCCTTTTTCCTCCAACTTACGCTTTACTTCTGACCCTTTCTTTTTACCATCTCGCGACTCATTTGATCTCCGTTGTACTCTGTCAAAACCACTTGATTCATCGCGCAAATTACCGTTATCCGAACTATCAGTTCCTATCTCCGTTTCGTCACATTTCCTATGACGATATATTCTAACCTGATCGACATTAACCGTTAACCTTTTTCCCGCCTTCCATACCACTATACGTATTTATTATTAACATCTAATACTCTATACGGACCTTCAAATTTTGGTTTAAACTTAGCTACTACTTTTCTTGTTGCCGAACTTAAAGGATGTGTTGCTACCAAAACCCAATCATTCATCTTAATTTGCACATCACACCTACGTCTATTATAATATTTCTCCCATTTTTCATGTTTAGTTTTTGTGTTTCGTCTAGCCTCCTCAAAAATCTTTCAATATCTCCTACTGCAAATTCCGTTCCGTCTGATACCATCACTAATTTTTGAAAAGGCGTAATCAACTTTCTACCTAAAAATAATTCCGCAGGGGTTTTCCCCGTTGTTTCGTTTACAGCCGTACGAATAGCATAAGCAAACTCACGTAAGAATTGGTCCCATGTGTCATGTTGCTCATTGACATAATTTGCAATCATTTGCACCAGATCGCGATTTACGCGTTCGGTTCTATTTGCTTGAGGTCTATAAACAACAGTCTTCACATGCCTTATACCTAATCTTTCACTTAAATTCTCAAAAATATCGGAAATAAATTGGGGACCGTTATCACTAATTAATTTTATTGGAGCTCCAAAACGCGAAAAATAATTATCAAAAAAATTATCTGCTATAACTCGAGCAGAGGATTTTTTAAGGGGTATGATTTCAGCCCACTTGCTGAAATGATCCGTAATTACTAATACATATCGGTTGCGTCTTACTCTCGACACGGGATACGTACCTAACAAATCTAACGTAACTATTTCATTTGGATAATTTGATACAATTGGTATTAACCGACCAGCTGGTAACGCGTTTTTATAATTATTAATTTGGCACATATGGCATGTAGAGACATATTGATCAATAAATTTTCTCATATACGGGAAATAACAAACATCCCTTATTTTATGATAAGTTTTAAAACGTCCGAAATGACCCGCTAATGGCTTGTCATGAAATTCTCTCATAATTTCATTCCTTAAAGATTTTGGAATGTATACTCGCATTTCTCCTAATGACGTTGCATATTTTGCATAAAATAACAAGCCTTCTACTAGCCTAAAATCGCGAGACCAATTCTCACATATTGCCGCATAAACCGAGCTATCTTCTGGATTTTCTAGATATCTATAGATATGTAGGTATAGATTCGAACCGGGCACCTTCCGTTCCGAACGCCAGTACTTTATCGATCACGCCAAAACGATCGTCTTCGCGTGATGTCCAACTACTGGTTTTACTTAGATACCGCTACAGATATGACCTAACTTTGGGTCTGTTTTTTGTTCTATTAACTGATCTCGTGACGAAAGTACCAAATCTCTGATTATTGCACAATTAACTTTCTCTCCTACTATACTTTCAATTGGGTTTCTTGACAAAACGTCAGCTATTGTACTCTGAGTTCCAGGCCGATGCTCCAATTCTATATTAAATTCTGCTAATTTTAATGCCTATCTGATCATTCTATTTGACAAGTTTTTACAAGTCGTTAAATGTGTTAACGCAGCGTGATCTGTAATAACCTTAATCGGCAAAGAACCTAAATATGTTCTGAATTTATCCAGAGCCCAAACCACTGCTAAACATTCTCTCTCTGTTACCGTGTAATTCCTCTCCGCAGCACTAAGCGTACGAGAAGCAACTACTACTGCTCTCTGCTCTTGGTTTAGAACCGCTCCTACCCCTATTGAGCTTGCAACCGTAAATAATTCAAAAGGTTTTTTGAAATCTGGGAATTTTAAAACTGGCGCTTTTGTTATAGCCACCTTGACCGCGTCTAATGCTTTCTGCGCCTTAATCGACCAAATATATATAAATCTCTTTAATTTTCGCTTAAGATTATAAAGAGGTTCGCAAATATCGGCATAATTTTTAATAAATTTAGCGTACCATTGGGACATTCCTAAAAATTTCGACACCTCCTTGGAGTTATGCGGAGGTTTAATTTCAACTATAGCTTGAACCTTTGTTTCATCAGTTTGAATTCCCTCCTTATTAATAGTTAAACCCAAATATTTTAACTCTTCACAACCAAATTTACACTTATCTTTATTTAACGTTAACCCCGCCTCATGTAATAATCGAAAAACTTCTTTCAAATGCTTAACATGCTGAGTGATGATATGATTACATCGTCCATGTAGACATTCACAAACTTGCCTATAACGGGTTTGAGAATTATATCTATAGCTTTCTGAAAATTAGGAGCTGTCCCTGACAAGCCAAATGGCATTCTGCGGAAGACGTATGTACCATTTTTCGTGACAAACGCGGTTTTAATTATATCACTAGGGTTCACAGCCATCTGAAAATATCCCGACCGAAGGTCCAGGGCAGACATTATGCCTGTGTGGGGTATTGTCATTATTAAATCGTCTATTAAGGGTAAAGGATACCTAGGGTACTTCGTGATCGCATTTAGTTTCCGATAATCAACAGCAAATCCATATGCTTCCGGATTATCCGGTGGTGTGTAACCCATTATTCTTTCTACATAACACCACTGGTGACGCGTACGGGGATTGAATGGGAATTATAATTCCCTCTTTCAACATTTTGCCAACATGATAATCAAGAATCTCTTGTTTAACCCTATCATATCTGTAGGGCCGGGAAAAACCGGTGGGTTATCTCCCGTGTCAATCTCATGATATAAAACATGCGTAAGCCTTGGTCTATCCGAAAACAATCCTTGAAAACTATTAAACAAATCTTGTAATTCCCGTTTCTGTCTTTCTTCTAATTTTGTCTTAGAAAGATCTATTTCTACTTTTTCTATTTCAACCGTTTTAACCACTTTATTAATCTGCGAATCTGGAATCGCCAAAGATTTTCGATCAAAGTCTAAAATGATCTTTGATCCACCTATAAAGTCTATCCCAAGAATACATGGGTATTCCAAATCTGCTAACACATGGAACAACCAAGGCTTTTCGAAATCCCGTATTCGAATATTTAATTCCACAACTCCCATATTTCGACATTTAGCTCCTTGTGCCGTGATCACCTGGGTACTCGATTTCTTTACTTGTTTATAAAAAAAATATTTTTGGTATGTCTCTTCCGATATAAATGACTTCTCCGCTCCAGTGTCCCATAACGCTTTCGTAAAAGTTTCATCTAATAAAATAGGAACGTACGGAAGTTCTCCTGGAGACATACATATTGCTGAAAGTTTAATCGGTGACTGATTTATCGACTGCGTCTGATCACCTTTAATATCACTCACTTTCAAAACATTTAATCGTCCCCTTTGCTTTCTACTGCCTCGACTAAAATTTTCACTAGAACCCCTATTTCTTTGGTCCCCTCTACTAAAATCGTCATTTTGACCTCGATTTCTAAATTGATATCCTCTATCGTTAAATCTGCGATCATCGTTTTGAAACTTATTCCTGCTCTCCAACCACTGATTTCCTTGACGGTTGTTGTGATAGTTACCCCTATAATCCTTTCTACCATTATTTGGTCTATGTACCACTTCAGAATTTCTCCAATTTCCTCGATTATTACCAACATTAGATATCCTACGCTCATTCCAACCTCGTCCTTCCACGTTATTACTATTTCTCGAACCCAATGTTGCCTTGCACGAACATCTTTCCTCAAACTTAGCTAATACTTCTAATAATTGGATCGCGGTTTGTGGATTACGCACCTCCACATAGTCCTGCACTTGCGGCTCAAGTCGAACGAAAATATAATCTACAAGGGCTTTCTCAGACATCCCCAGTTCTAATTTCTTGTTTAACTTATGAAAATCGTAAGCAAAATCTTTCGGCTCCTGGTTCTGTCTTTGTTGAGAGGCGTAAAAACGTGTCTCTAAATCTTTCCTATTTTGGATGTCAGGGAATGCTTTCGACAATGCTGCTTTCAGCTGTGCGAAGTCCGTGGCGGTATTTTGCACTAACATCGATCCGAATATTCGGTACAAATCCAGGGCTCTACCCAGGAGATGACCTTTTAAATAAGCACATGATAAGTCACTGGGTATTTTAAGTAATTTAATTTGGTTATCTATACCCTCTAAAAATTCGGTGACGTTTTCCGACCCAGAAAAATATACTTCTGGCCAAACATTAAATCCTCTCGCGTTTCTCATCTCGGGGTCATATAGATTAAACCTAGTTGGGCGCCATTGTGATGTACCTCCCCTTGGAATTACATCCCTCGAAGTATCAGCGTGAGCTAGAGGTGTAGGGTTAGCGAAAGAACTCGGATCAAACATTATCTTAATATGACTTTATTAAGATATTCAACTTAAACTTTGAACAAATATAATCTTATTAAAGAATGACAGAATCTACTATGACGCAATACGCAACACACAATATAATTCAGACCGATCTCAATAATCGAACCGCCTAATTTTCAATTCTAATAAAGTGTAATCAATCCTACCTTATATTATTCTGTAATACTACTTGTCTTTATCTGCAATGGTATGCAGCTTGACGGTTAACTTCTAGTCGATCACCAATATGTTTATCCACGACACGTAGAACTTAAATCTTGAGCCACGAACTGCAATAATCATCAACTGCCACAACGCACCTCAATTGTCTAACATTCCTTTACATTGCCATCCCGCTTACTCTAAGATCCTATATTTAAAGTCGGTTTATTTGCATTTCTTTTTCACATCTCCTTTCTTGGATTTGATAGAAAAAGAGTTGCCATTAATTCTGGCCCAAAGGACTTGTTAAAGAAAAGACGCGTAAGACGTCACAGGTTAATCGATTTTGTCTCTAAAAGAATTAATACTAAGAAATTTATCTTGCAAGTTTTAGGCAGAATCTTCGATCCAATTGGATTTTGGGGTCTTTTTACTCTAAGGATAAAGCACTTGAAGCAGAAAGTATGGCTTCTGGGCGTAGAGTGGAATGAAAGTCTTCCTGATGACATAATTTCCCTTTGGGCAGATTGGTGTGAAGAGTTCCCCCAATTAACTGACTTCTCAATACCACGCTATTACTTTTCTGACCCTTTAGTGAATAATTTTAAAACACTCGAACTTCAACTTTTTTCTGATGCCAGCACAAAGGCATATGGAACAGTAGCTTATCTCCATGTGACATCATCTAATAAAGAAATTCTAACATCATTTGTTGCTTCTAAGAACAGAATAGCTCCTTTGAAAACATTGACGCTCCCAAGATTGGAATTAATGGGTGCTTTGCTGTCAGCTAGATTAAGCAGCAATATTTTTAAAGCTCTAAAACTCGATATCCGTTGCTTCTTTTGGACAGATTTGAAAATGACATATTTTTGGGTTTGAGGGCAACCTGAAAGATTTAAGCCATTCATCAAAAATAGAATTCAAGACATTCAGAAACTGTCCTCCCCATCAAATTGGCGTTATTGCCCTGGAATTCAAAATCCGGCTGACATTGTATCTAGAGGAATGAAAATTTCCAGATTGCTAAATGATACCTCTTGGTTACAAGGTTCAGAATGGCTAACTTCCTCCAGAATTATGGCCCGAATCCAAGAACGAGGATAGCCCTAATTCATCTGATTCAGAATATAGAAAATCTAACGATATTGTTCAGCATGAATGTATCATAGAGGAACAAAATGTCTATTTAACATCTCCAAATATAGCAACTTAGAAAAAGTATTAAGAATTACCACGTGGCAGAAGCGATTTATTAAGATTTTGAAAAAACTCCAATGTATTACATGGTCCCCTAACAAGTCAAGAGTTATCAGAAGCTGAAAGATTTTGGATACAAGTTGAACAAGAAAAATTCTTCCCGGAAGAACTTAAATCTTTCAAAGATAATAAAATAGAAAAGGAATCTCCTTTATATAATTACATGCCTTATTTAGATGAAAATGGACTCATAAGATTTGGAGGAAGGCTAGAGTATTGTAATTTGTCCATTGATGAAAAGCATCCTTTGATCCTCCCAAAACTTCCTGGTTGACTATATTGATAGTACGGAGAGAGCATAATAAAGTAATGCATGGAGGAACAGCCAGTACTTTGGCGCAAGTTAGATCAAATTACTGGATCCCCAAAGGACGCCAATTAGTTAAAAAAGTTATAAAAAATTGCTTTGTTTGTAGAAAATATTTAGCCAAATCTATTGATCAGCTCACGTCACCATTACCTAGTGATCGTACCAACCAAACGCCAGTCTTTTCAGTCTGCGGCTTGAATTTCGCTGGAACTCTCTACGTCAATAACTTCGGAGAACTGCAAAAATCCTATATCGTTTTATTTACTTGCGGAGTTTCAAGAGCTCTTCACTTGTAATTGGTGTCTGATATGACTGCTAACTCATTTTTACTTGTCTTCCGAAGATTGCTCGTAAGTAGAGGAAATTGTAATGTAATAAACAGCGACAATGCCAAAACATTCCTGAAAAGCAAAAAAGAAATTGAAATTGATCTAGAATCTTATCTCAAATCATGGTTCAGAATTTCATCGCCAAAGAAAGGATTATTTGGAAAAATATCATCGAGAGATCCCCATGGTGGGGATGATTTTATGAACGTCTAGTGAGATCCGACAAAGAAAGCCTGCATAAAATACTTGGGAAGGCCCTGCTAAGTTTTGAAGAAATGACAACTATACTTACTGAAATAGAAGCTGTTCTCAATCTAAGACCACCGAGCTACGTGTATGAAGAAAATGATGAATCAAGACCACTCACCCCTATGCATTTTTTAAACTTTGGGTAAAATCAGCCAACATATGGTATTACGTTTGCGAAGATCCTAGAAAACGCTTCCAAAAAATCATCCCTTTTAAAAAAAAAGAAATACCAACAGTTACTCCTAAAACAATTCTGGCATAGATGGAAAAAACAATACTTCTTAGATTTGCGAACTGCTCATTCATTGAAAAACCCGGAAACACATCCTGAACTAAAGGCAGGTGATGTTGTATAGATTGAAGAGAACACTAAACACAAGCTTCTTTGGAAACTAGGTAAAATTGAAAGAACCTTACCAGGGCGTGATAACAAAACACGCTGTTACGAACTAAAGACTAGTGGTGGACTGTTAAAACGAACTGTTCAACATCTTTATCCACTTAAACCAGTGCTTCTCAAACTTTCAATACTGGCGCCCCCCCTTTTCAATCACAATTTTTATCGCGCCCCCTTATACATTAATAATGCACTTTGACGCTAAAGCTACAATACGAGATCTTAATTATAAACCATACAAATTAATAGCATAAGTATTAAATTTTCAATACTACCTTTAAGCAAAAAATTAAGTAAGTAATAGGATAATTATTATGTTATTTTTCCTTTCTCTAATTTTTAAATTGAACATATTGCAAAATGCGGTGACAGCTTAGAAGACAAAATATGGATATCTGCTAAATATAGAAAAATAACTCAGAGGGTCAATTTCTAATCATAAGCATTCCTTATAAAAACTTTGCTTTGCAAGACAAGCCCATGGAAGTCGTTAATACTTATTAAACTTGTTCTTAATTTGGTATTAATTAATTAGTTACAAAATACTCTGTGCAGCACTGATACATTAAAAGTATACCGGCCGAAGTACCCGCTCTTTGCAGGAGTTCATTTATAAGAAAATAAAACATTCTTGATATAATAGCTGCATTGCAAGAAGAGTAAGTGCGCGACAATGTTTACAAAAATGTGTGTAAAATGTTTTTTTAAAAATGATTGCTCAAATTATAATTAGCTTTAAGCAAATTTTAATTTTAAACCTCACAGAATTAGCATTTATAATTGATGTTAAATAATGAACAATAATATAAAATTCCGATGAAGAATAATTGTATTATTTTTAATATTTAAAGCAAAAAGACTTCAACATGTTTTAACCTGGAAGTAGGCGCGCACTCGATACGGTCGAGCGAGGTTATTGAGTCACCCCAATCCTTTTTTTTTAATAATTATTTTATTGTACACGATACAAATCGTTATATTCCAGTGAATATTTTAATTAAGAGAAAGTCTACTTACCTACTTTCAAGGACTTTTCAATTTTTCTTTGGTAACAAATAAACAGTTTTGCCAGAATTAACAATTTCATGATTTGTGTGTCCCGCGCGACCACTTCCGGGTAAAAAGTGTATTCATTATGATATTATGTATGTTACTGCTAAAAACAATTGTTATGCTTTATATGTTTGAAAATACTCATCTTGGTCTAAGTCTTGGCCAAGTAATCTATCAAAGTGTGTGCTCTCCGTGGTTTTCCAAATATAAAACTGTTTTGCATGGAAAAAAGCGCAACAGAGAAATACATTACTTACAACTTCCTTAAATAAGAAATAAACACACATAAGAGAGGGGTCATAACTAACTGTACCAATAACTTAGAAGGTCAAACAAATTACAGCTATAATGTGCAGTATTTCAAAAATAATGACAGTGATGAATTTTTTATGTTCCTAAATTTTTTCGATTCTGGATCTGGGATCTGTTTTTTCTCTAAAACGAGTAGAATGTTAGTTTTAAAAAAGAAAACGTAATAAAAACTCTCTCATCATGGGATTACAGCAAGTTAAATAAAATATTTTTTATTTGGTTATAGGATCAAAGATAACTAATTAAGTATTGAAGAAATTTTTTTGATGATTTAATATCGCCTATAACTTATATCAGAGTAAAAGTGCATTTTTTATTATGTCTGAAAGTATTTTGTTTTAATTCATTCCAGTAAATTAATTATTTTTTTAAATCTTTTATTTTCGAAATGCTCGCGCCCCCCTCGTAAGGTTATCGCCCCCCCCAGGGGGTGCGTCCCACAGTTTGAGAAACACTGCCATAATGGTTCAATTATATTGAGATTGAGTTACTGTGTGCGCCAAGGCAGATGTTTAACTTCATTCTGGTGTTCATCAAACCATGATTGGATCCCACTGCATGAATATATATAGTTGCATTATCATCCTGGAAAACTACATCTCCTGCAGGAAACAAAGTTTGCATCAGCTAAAATGTCTTTATACTTCACGTCAGTGATCCTTCCTTTAAGGGTTACGATTAGTCCTGCAGAAACCCACGAAACCGTGGCCCATATCATAATAGATTTTCCTCTATATTTGACAGTTGGAAAGAGAATATCACCATATTATACGCTTGTTCAGGTGTCCTCCAAACTTGCACCCGTCCAGTAGCAGGAAAAGTGTGAAAAACGATTCGCCAGGCTATATTACTTTCTTCCACTTATCAATCAACCAGGTTTTGTGAGTGTGACACCACTGCAGACAACATTTGGCCTGTGACAAGTGACGTGGGAATTGCTGCTCTGCCTTAAATGTTCTGTGTATATGCAAGTATCTTCTAACTGTAATCATTGATCCATAATCATGAATCCAGATGCTGTTGATCACTTCTGGAGTAGTTGTTCGGTTTTCAGACATTACACTCCACTTCAATAGCCTTTCACTGAGCTTCTCTTTCCGCCCATTGTTTTGCTTCGCCGAGCTTGTCCTGCAATGCTGTGTGCATGCTACCATGGCTTTAGACACCGTATGTCAGGGACGGGCAGACTTTTCCAGGGTAAGAGCCATTTCTAATTTTTTCAAGGGGTTGCGTTCCACCCAGTGTTAGTGAAGCATATGAGGGTGGGGAGGGGTCCATGGGCCCGGACCCTCCCTCATAGCCCTTTATTTTAACTCGAATTCATTATAATCCCATGTATATAGTACATAAAATGTAACTATTTATCATTAGTAATTTTTTTATTAATTAATGCTTATTAATTTTTCAGTAATTTATTTTTTGCTGCTTTTTTCCTCGACAATCGACAAAAAAATATGTTTGGCTGCGTATTGGGGAATGGTAGACCCTCGACCCCTCCCCCCTTGTAAAACTCCTGTGTGCGCCCCTGCCCAATGCCGTAAGTCAGTGCTTCTCAAACTTTCAATACTGGTGCCCCCCTTTTTGATCACAATTTTTATCGCGCCCCCCCTTATACATTAATAATGTACTGAATGCAATAATAATGCACTTTGATGCTAAAGCTATAATAGGCGATCTTAATTATAAACCATACAAATTAGTAACATAAGCATTAAAATTTTGTATACTACTTTTAAGCAAAAAATAAATAAATAAATAAAATAATAGGATAATTATATGTTATTTTTCCTTCCTCTAATTTTTAAATTGAACATATTGCAAAATGCGGTGGCTACTTAGAAGACAAAATATAGATATCAGCTAAATATAGAAAAAGAACTCAGAGGGTGAATTTCTAATCATAAGAATTCCTTATAAAAACTTTGCTTTGCAAGACAAGCCCATGGAAGTCGTTAATACTTATTAAACTTGTTCTTAATTTAGTATTAATTAATTAGTTATAAAATACTCTGTGCAGCACTGACACATTAAAAGTATACCGGCTGAAGTGCCCGCTCTTTGCTCTTGCGTTTTTCGCGTTATGCTTCATATGTATAGAAAACTCGTAAAAATAATTCTAGGCCAGGTAATCCTTCAAAAAGCTCTCCGTGGTTTTCCAAACATCATAAAACTCTTTTGCATGCAAAAAAGGCCTAACAGAGAAACACATTACTTACAACTTCCCTAAATGAGAAAGAAACACATAAAAGAGGGGTCATATAACTAACTGTACCAATAACTTAGAAGGTTAAACAGATTACAGCTATAATGTGCAGTAATTCAAAAATAATGACACTAAGGAATTTTTTATGTTCCTAAATTGTTTCGATTCTGCGTCTGGGATCTGTTTTTTCTCTGAAAGAGTTGAATGTTATGTTTATAAAGAAAGCGTAATAAAAAAATATCTCATCATGGGATTACAGCAAATCAAATAAAAGTGTTTTATTAGGTTATAGGATCAAAGATAGCTAATTAAGAATTTAAGAAATTTTTAATATTTGTTGACTTAATATCGCGCGCGCCTATAAATTATATCAAAGTAAAAGTCCATTTTTTATTATGTTTGAAAGTATTTTGTTTTAATTCATTCCAGTAAATTAATTATTTTTAAATCTTTTATTTTCGATATGCTCGCGCCCCCCTTGTAAAGTTATCGCGCCCCCCAGTTTGAGAAACACTGACTTCAACTATAGACTGTGTTCTTACAAATTGAAAAAACTTTTAGAAATTAAATTATTTATTCCTTTCTTATTTACTGTTTCATTTAGTCTAATTATCATTTATATTTAACCTATCATTTAAACTCATTTATTATCATAATTTTTAATTGTTAATTAATTTCCCTTTGAAAAAGATTTTTTTTGTAGTGTTTTTGTGATTAGAGAGTTTAGCATTTTTTTATTGTATTTTCGAATTCTCTGTTGTATACGTTTTTATATATTTGTATTTACTGAATGATATGATTAAGAAGTGAACTCTTTGGAGAGTTCAGGTGGGGAGTGTGAAACAGAACATTCCTTTTTTTTTGTCTACATTGGCGCCAGCCAGCTCATCGCTTATAATTTATTGCTGATCAATATGTAATCACTATTTTTTATTAAGCAGAATAAAACTAGATTTTGAAGGGAGAGGTTGTGAGGAAATGTCTCTCTTTATTTGAATAGTGAATGAAATGATTATGATTAATGAATAATGAATTGATTATATGATTTCGTTTCAGTACATTATTTCATTCACATTAATAGACATCCAGAGTGTCTGCTATAATATAAATGGGTCGATATTATTTCGCATTTAGAGCAGTATATAATATTCCACGTCATTTCATGAAAATTTTACTTATTCTTTTTTCATTAATTGTAAAATATTTAATAGTCAAATGATGTACATTCCGAACACGTCGCTGTACACGCGTGAATGATTTAAATTCCGTTAACCAAAGTAAGCACTGCACTTTTTGCTGTGGCGTCTAAATCTTTACTAACGAAGTTAGCGTAACAAGTTCGCCTGCGATTGACAAACAATGCGTGCCCGTGCGGCCGATCGGATTAGACCCAAATAATCTCGGAGGATTTTCTAATCCACGAATGAACAATTTATTGCATTTTGATGGGTAGTTCCGTTCTAATAATTCTTGGATACTTCAAGCCCGGGTACCCTGTACATGAGGGGGAAAGTATCTCTCCTATTAGCTCAGTGGTTCTCACACTTTCACTGCTGGCGACCCAATTTTCAATCATAATTTTGATCGCACCCCCTCCCCTCAAATAATAATGGATTGAATGCAATAATAATGCACTTTGGCGCTAAAGCTACACTACGATCATAATTATAAACCGTACAAATTAACAGGATAAGTATTAAACCGACGATCATTCTGATTAAAATATTTTGAGCAACATCCAAGATATTAATGTTTGTCTTAGCAGCATAACCCCATACAGGACATCCGTAAGAGAGGAATGGACGTATATATATAGAACGGCTGTGTAGAGAAGCACTTTACAATTTACATCAAGGTGTGAATTCCGGTTTAATAGGGGGTATATTTTAAACATTACTTTCCGGAATTTATCGCGAGCATAAGTGACGTGTTTTTTTCCAGGTGAGTTTGTTATCAAAAATGAGTCCAAGATATTTGGCTTCCTGAGACCATGGAATATAATTTGATTGTACATTGTGGGTGGTGGTGGTAGTGTTCTTTTGTATGTGAAAGCCACCGCAGCTGACTTTTCAACATTAATTTTGATCTTCCATTTATCGAAAAATTTTTCTAGCAAAGCTAGGTGTTTGTTGAGAGCGAGAGTGACGGTTTTGGAATTTCGGAAGCATGCAGAGATTGCGGTATCATCCGCGTACATATTAGTATTTGTGAGTGAGTATGATGGGATGTCGTTTAAGTATAAATTAAAAAGAATTGGTCCAAGTAAACTACCTTGGACCACTCCAGCATATGTGTGTTTGGAATCTGAATATGTGTCGTTAACCCGTACTGTAAAAGTTCTGTTAGTGATATATGAGTGTATAAGTTGAGTGAGTGAAGGGGGGAAGTTATAAGAGATAAGCTTGAACGTGAGGTCGTTTATCCAGATCCTATCAAAGGCTTTCTGGATATCGAGAAAAACGGCCCCTGTGGTTTTATGTTTCTCGAATCCTGCTGAGATAGTTTCGGTGAGTTTAAGGACAGGGTGAATTGTGGAAAGGTTTTTAGTGAATCCGTATTGATTAGGGTTTATAATATTATTAGTAGACGTGAAATTTTTGAGTCTGGAAAGAATAATGTACTCGTTAATTTTACTTAAAGTTGATAATAATGAAATGGGACGATATGAGTCTGCAAATTTAGCATTTTTACCAGGTTTTAGAATTGGAAAAATTACAGCTTCCTTCCAGACAGAAGGGAAATAATTATATTTTAAAATTTTGTTAATGAGAATAGTTAATATATATATATATATATATATATATGGCTTTGATAGGAAAGTTTTTAATCATGCGATTAGTAATACCGTCTTTAACGGGTGCTTTTTTAGAGCTAGATTTTTTAATATAAGTAATAATTTCCTCCGGTAGGACGGGGTCGAGGTAGGTAGTAGGGTTAGTGGAGATGAAAGTATTTACAGTATTGTTAATATGATTGTCCGTGTCCGTGTCTCTGTTTTGGCAAGTGTTTTCTGTAAAATTTTCTTTAAGAGTGTTAGCGAGTAGATTTGCTTTTTGTGTGTCTGTGATGGCAGTTCCTCTGTCGCATTCGAGTGGAGGGATAGCTTGTCGTTTGTTTTTAAAAAGTTTTTGTGTGTGCCAGAGGCTGTTATCTTGTGTGTTGAGTGCAGATAAGCATTGATTCCATGAGTCGATGGAGTATTGTTTAAGTGTATTTTTAACAAGTTGTTGTGCGCGATTGAGTTCTGTCTTGTGTGCAAGACTTAAAGTTCTGTGGTATTGTTAGCGAAGTCTGTTTTTGTGTTGAATGAGCTGGTGGATGTGAGGCGGAGTATAGCTGCGGTGCTGATTTCCTATTGGACGGGAGGCGTGGCTGTGCGTGGCGAGAATTGTACTTGTGAAATTTTTGATTTTATTGTCAATGTCTGTGGAATTTTGAATATTATTTGGATGATAATCAAAAAGAGATAGGTTTTTATTTAAATTGTTTGTGTATTCTGACCAACACGTAAAAATATCTCTGGGATTTTTAGAGTAGATTGGTGTCTTGAGTTTAAAGTTAAGGTAAACTGGATTGTGATCAGAAGAAAGGTTGGGTGTTGTGAAAATGTCGAATGGATAATAAAAATTTCGAATGATAGCAATGTCAATGGTGTTTGCGGTGCCGTGTCCAAATCTCGTAGGAGAATTCGGTTAGACAATATTTAAGTTTAATAAATTTGTAAAATCTAGAAGTTTATTACCTCTAGTGGGGTTGTGTGTACAGTTCCATGCGCTGTGCGTTGCGTTTAGATCTCCGAAGATGATGCAGTCACTACTTGTTTGTATAAGATTTTCTAGGTCTATTGTAAATACTATATTCGTATCGGAGTTAGGTGGAATGTAGCAGGAAACTATAGATATTGGATTGTGGTTTGGTAAATTAATGATGACAATTGTAGCTTCAATGGCTTGCAGTGCGGGTGTGGGAAGATGATAGTGTTTAATGTTGTTTTTGATTAAAATGAGGGTGCCTCCCGCCGCGTGGGCTTCCGTAATTCTGTCATTACGGTAACAACGATAGTTTGCAATGTTAAAAGAGTGGGAAGGTCTCAGGTGAGTTTCTTGTATAAGGATAATATCAGGAGAGTGCTTCTCTATGAAGATTCGGAATTCAATTCTTCTTTTCAACAGTCCGTTTGCGTTCCAAGAACACAAACTGAGGCCAATGGGTGACGATCTAGACATAATTGGTGTTACATGCTGCCTCTATTAGGCCATACATCTGATTTGGGTTGCCTTGAGCGGCTGTTATTTGATTTAAATTTTGACCGATCCCGGTGGCCCCGCTAAAGGCTTGGGATACTTGCGTAAGTGCATAAATTGCGAGTTGTAATGTCTGCTGAATGCTAGCGTTGTTTTGATTCAGCGGATAATTTTGAATAGGGACAGGGGTGATAGGAGGTAAATTTATGGCCCGTTTGCCGTGAATTCCCAGCATGTTGGTTGTAGTGTGGTGCCATCTGCCGTTGATTTTTGTAGTTATTTGTGTTTTGTTTCGTGCTAGTTACTTGCGCGTATGTAGTGTTGGGTCGTACAATACTGTTGAAAATGTTTGTGAAGGTGTTTTTGTTTTTATGTGTAGTAGCGCCTTTAGGGGGCTTTGGGTAGCAGGGACCGCCTTGCCAGTTTGCCATATGGCCGTAAATTTGACAGTTGATGCAATATAATTGCTCAAGTTTTTGTTTGATGGGACAGTCTCTGGTAGTATGTACTTCGCCACATTTTAAGCAACGTGGAGTTATGTAGCAGTTTTCGGAGGTATGATTGAAGTTATTACAGGTAAAACATTGAATAATACCTCTACCTTCATATGGTTCCACTCTGATACGGAGGTATCCGAGAGTTTTGATATCGAAGATTTTAAGATTAGTAATGTTCCTAGGGAGTGATATGTAAACTGGGAGGGGGTTTTTGGTTTTTCTGCCAATTAATTGGACGACGCGTTCAGGTTCAAAACCTTATTCTTCAAGATCCGATTTTATTTCGTCAACATGAGTAGATTTGGGCAGACCTTTGATTACAACCTTAATTGGTCTGTCATTTTTTGCTGTAATTACGTAGAATTGGTAATGTAGCTGCTTGATGGTTTCCTTAAGTGAGTGGTATTCCTCATGATTATTCGTGTATAATTTTAGAAATTTACCAGTAGTTTTGGTGCGTAGATTAGGGAATATGATTGTTAAAGTTTTTAATTGTTCGCGGTAGTGTTTCGTGATGAAAAGCATGACCGGGGGTTAAAATAATACCTTGGGTGTATTATTTTAAGTGGACGAGGGTGTCACTCTCGGTTGAACTCCTTGTGTAGATGTGTTGGTGAGTCCGGGTTTTTGCGACGAGGGTGTCGCTCCAGTTTGAGTGGTGTTCATGTTTGCAGCAGTGGAGGACGAGGGTGTCCCTCCAGCTTGTGCATTTTGTTGATCTGTTGTTTGTTGTGAAGTGCTGGGAATTCACTTGAATTTATTGTAGTAGGTAAGGAGAATCGATTTTCCAAGTTAATTTGGAAGCTTGGGTTTTCAAGTAAGACACGTTTTGCTGTTTGTCTTGGAGAGATAAACCCTTCATTATTACGTTTGTGTGTGTGTGTAGGAGAGCTAGGTGGAATTTTACTTGGTGAGTTAGCGTGTGAAATGGGCAGCCTATGGTGGCGCAACGTGGAAGAGAGCCAAAATCACTCACCCCATTTTCAAGTAGAGCAGAAATCTCTTCGTATTCTTTCTGGAATTTTACGTAGAAAGCATTGGTAGGATCATGGTTTGCGTCGCTTTCAAGTGACGTCAGTATGTGCTTGTATCCGTCTCGTGTGGTGGTGAAACGTTTGATGTTAGCAGCTGTCCATACAAGCCGTTGGCAGGGTGTTTCCTCGGTCATGACGTCACTGTTGGGTGTGGTGGGTCGAGAGTGCGGCGGGGACAGATCCATTTCGTCCAAAACAATTGCCATTTTCGTTCCGGGTCGGTTTGGGGTAGTATGGAAGGTAGTGAGTCAAGAAAGCACATCCTTTGAGCCCTGAAAAGGGCTCTTTGTGAGTCGGCTTTAGGGACTGAGTGCGGAGTGCGACCTCTCAGTTCAAAGTCTCAATCGGCTATCAACCTTCAACAACCACTGTCAAACAAATACTAACTATTTAGTGTCGTCAAACTTCAAATTTAAGCTGGTATGAAATTGGCAAAGACAAAATTGGTCGTTGTGATTACATTTTCAGTTTTAACAACTTGGTAATGGCTTAATATTTTACCTTTTTGGTATTTTTGTTGAAAAATAACTCTCACATGTTTAAAGAAATCATAATAAACTAAAAAAATATAAACTTTTTTTTAAAAAAAATTTAACGGTTTGGTAATTTACGAGTTCTTATTTGGAATTGTGACGTCACGACGTATTTAACTACAACACAGCAGTTTGCCAGATTTTGTACAGGAACATTGATTTTTTACAAAAGAGCCACTCAGAAAAAAAAGCCAATAATGATGAATTAAAGGACACAGCTGAAGCTGACCAGTTTAAAGAGTTCCTTCGTCGTTCCATAGTTTGGTGTTTTAATAAACAATATTAATTCATCCAGCTTACATCAGTTAAGTGAATAATTTGGATTCCTCATGAATTTAATGAAAAATAGAAACATAAGCCTTAAAGTTGCTTTGTCATGAATTTGATCCCTTTTTCAATCGAATAGTTTAATATGATGACAATCGCATATGTTCAGCACAGTGTCTGGGCAAGCATGAAACTCCCAAAGTTCTATTCATCCAATATAGCGCACAGTGAGTTTTGGGGATAATGCAGGTTTGAATGTGAATTGACTCACCACACAGTAAACACACGCAGTGGACTGTAATATTTTTAATCTTTCTCTCTACTCCGTACACAACCTCTCGGAGTGAGTGTTACACTTACACTGACGTTTTTCTTTACAAGCCGCTAGAGGGCGCTGTTCATTAACAGAACTAACATACCGCCCCACATTGCACTGGTTGAACCATGCAATCATTGTTACTAAATTAACATTCATATTGGTTACATCTAGAACACTTTACACACATTCAACACTTGACAATTCTCAAGAAATACAATTACATAAATCATTATATAAATTCAAGATTTCACAAATAACAATATTTTTTTTATACAAATACAAAATCACTTTACTAACAATGAGTAAATTTACACACCACCAATGGTACACTATATGAAAAATTCAAATTATATTTAAGGATCTTCCATTGGTAAAACACAAATTTTTGAGATGGCTCTTTTACATGTACTATACTGAGTTTTAATTTTCACTACACGCACCTTTTTATCTTCGCCATAATACAATTCTACGATTCTACCTAATGCCCATTTATATGTTGGTAAATTTTCTTCAATTATTAAAACCAAGTCTCCAATTTTAACGTTATTCTTCTCAAACATCCATTTTCCTCTCTGTTGTAATTGATTCAAGTAATTACGACTCCAAAATTTCCACATTAATTGAACCATCTTAGTTATTTTTTGCCACATTTTGAGATTACTCTCTTTACATTTTGTCAAATTAGGCTCTTCTAGCGAATTTAAAGACCTATTAATTAAAAAATGAGCTGGTGTAAACACTTGGAAATCATCATCATTGTTTGATAGGGGGCAAAGCGGTCGAGAATTTAAAATTCCCTCAATTTGTACAGTGACCGTAAGCAGTTCCTCGTACGTTAAATTAATTCCATTCACAACTCTTTTTAAGTGATATTTACATGACTTTATGGCCGCTTCCCAAAGACCTCCAAAATTGGGCGACCTCGCAGGAATAAATTTCCACTCTATTCCTTCT
The DNA here is from genome assembly GCA_019973935.1 of Trichonephila clavipes. Taxonomy (NCBI): domain Eukaryota; kingdom Metazoa; phylum Arthropoda; class Arachnida; order Araneae; family Nephilidae; genus Trichonephila; species Trichonephila clavipes. The sequence goes on from BMAU01020513.1 coordinate 75,339, forward strand.
GCTGCTAAGTAATTAGCTAATTTTTCGTCTGGTTTTCTGACTTTTTCAAGGAGTTTTTTAATTTCATTGCTAGCTCCGACGAAATTTTTACCATTGTCCGAAAACAGTTTTGCACATTTGCCTCTTCGAGCCATAAACCTTTTCAACGCGGCAATGAATGCTTGCGATGTTAAATCTGATACTAACTCAATATGTACCGCTTTAAAAACACAAAACACACAAAAATACAAATATACACTTTAAACAAATTTCCTTTACGTTGTCCTTTATTTTTAATGAAAAAAGGACCACAGAAATCTACTCCTGAACATTTAAATGGATAATCAGTAATAAGTCTCTCTTTTGGCAAATTACCCATAATTTGAGTTGACACAATTGGTTTCGCTTTAAAACATACAATACATTTATATACAATTTTTCTGCACATTGACCTACCATTCAACGGCCAAAATTTTTCCCGAATATGATTCAGTAAAGATACAGTTGCCACATGTAAATATTTCTTATGAAAATATTCTATTATTATTAAAGTTAATCTATTATTTTTTGGTAAAATTATCTGGTGCTTTTTATCGAAACTTAACTCTAAGTTACACAATCGTCCTCCTACTCTTAAGACACCGTTGTCATCTAAAAAGGGATTCAATGTCTTTAACTTACTGTTTGGTAGCACACTTCCCTTACTTTTAAGATGGTTAATATCACTGGAAAATTCTTTCTCTTGCTCCTTTTTTACCAGATATGTCTCAGCTTTCTGAAATTCTTTTGTTGTGAGTGGACCAGCCACTTTATTTATTCCCTTTAAATTTTCCACGAACCTGAAAATAAAACTTAATACACGTAAAATAGTTATATAATTATTGCTTAGATTAAGAAGGTCGTTTAAAAAATCATTAACATGAATATTAAACACCGATTGAAAGTTTTCAATTTGTTCATTAACACAGTTTTTCAGTTCTGAATTATATTCATCTAGCTTCTCTCTACAGTTTATAGTTCGATTTGGATAGTCATCACCTGAAAGAAATGTTGGTCCATTAAACCATAAGTTTTGTTGCAAAAGTTTCTCAGGATCGACTCCTCGGGAGACTAAGTCTGCGGGATTTTGATCAGATGGTACGTGTCTCCATAACTGATTAGGATAGAGTTCTTGTATCTTGGCAACCCTATTTTGAACAAAGGTCTTTAAGTCCATCGGTTCCTTTCGAAGCCACGCCAAGACGATCATCGAATCCGACCAAAGATATACTTCAGCAGTTTCTAGTTGTAAAGCAGCTACAACTCTTTTCACCAGTTTTGCCAATAGCACTGCAGCACACAATTCAAGTCTGGGAATTGTCAGGCTTTTAATAGGCGCTACTCTCGATTTGCTTGTGATTAACCGAACTAAAGTTTCACTCTTCAAATTTTTAGATTTGCAGTAAACTGCTGCACCGTAGCACCGCTCTGAGGCATCAGCAAAGCCATGGATCTCAGTAACTTCTGGAAAAGTGACAAGAATACGCCTTGGTATCTCTATATTGTTGATATTCTCTAAAGATACTAGGAATTGTTGCCATTCTCGATATTCTTCAGCTGGCAGAAGGTCATTCCATTCCAATTTGCTTCTCCACAAACGCTGGAGGAAAATCTTTGCTTTGGAAATTACTGGTGCCATCAGTCCAACAGGATCAAAGATCTTGGCAATAGTAGACAAGACGTCTCTTTTAGTATAAGAACTGTCCAAACAGACTTTAACTTTAATCAAAAGGCAATCTAGGTTCGGTTTCCACGACACTCCTAACGTTTTCGTCTCTGTTAAAGTTGCAAAATTGTAATTCTGTTCGGGATCCGGTGACAATTTCTCGTGATTGGCGCAAAGTTTATGCAACTCCATTCCAGCACTTTTCAAAATTCCTTTTAATTGTTGTCTGAGAACAATTGCCTCATCTAACGTTGCAGCACCACAAAGGACATCGTCCATATACAAGTTGTTCCGTAAAACGGAAGCTGCTATAGGGAAGTTAGCCTCTTCATCCATCGACAATTGGGTTAAAGTTCTCTGTGCTAAGTAGGGAGCACTTACAGTGCCATAGGTAACAGTTGAAAGTTCGTAAATTTTGGGTGATTCATGTTCACTTTCACACCAAACGATTCTCTGCAGATTACGCTGTTTAGGGTTAATTAATATAGTTCGATACATCATTTTAATGTCTGCTGTAAATGCATACGTGTAAGTTCTGAACCTCATTTGCGCATATAAGTCCTCTTGTATCACTCCTCCATTATATTGAATGTCATTTAAAGATATTCCATTATCAGTTAACGAAGAACAGTTAAAGACAACTCTAAGTTTTGTTGTGGACTTTTCTGGACGATAAATTCCATGATGGGTAGCGTAATCTATGATTTCGGGTTCAGTTTCATTAGTCACTTCCTTCATGTGACCCAGTCTTTCATAATCTCTTAAAAATTCACGATATAAATTTAAGTAATTTTCATCTCTAGCTAAGCGATTCCACAGCGATCCAAGTCGTTTGAGGGCTATGTCTTTCGAATTACCCAAACACGAGGGTTCCTTTTTTAAGGGCATAGGTACTACATATTTACCTTCTTTAGTTCTAAAATGAGTATTCGCGTAATGTTCCTCACAAATTAGCCTTTCTTTATTTTTAACTATTGGTTCCTCAATCTCCTCTAATTTCCAAAATTTTTCTAAATTTTTATTCAAATCCTCATCACGAATCAAACCGCAGTGAACCTTAGTTTCATTTATTGAATCTAAATTACCCGTTACTATATAACCAAATACGCTGTTGACTAACAGTAATTGTGAATCTTTTATTTTAATTCTTTCCGGTTTCAATAACTCATAAAATATATTTGCACCTAATAATAAATCAATTTTGCCGGGAACATTAAATTTAGAATCCGCTAATTCCACAAAATTATAAAAATCAGAATTTATTTCTAACGCTTTCTGCGGAATAAAATCAGTGATTTTTAACTACGAGCATATCCAATTCCCTTTCGAAAGATTTATTTTGATTAGAAATCGCCACTTTAACACACCCATTTACTACCATAGAAGCATCATTTAAACACGAGATTAATGTATTTATTCTTTCGGTCTTAAGTCGTAATTTATTCGCGCACTCATTCGAAATTAGACAAGTTTCACTTCCCGAGTCTAACAAGGCTCTAAATGTCTGCCATTCTGAATATTTATCTTTCACTAGAATTAAAGCAGTACTCAAAAGGCATTTGTTTTTAAAACACGCCGTTGCCACGATCTGTGTTTCGTCTTCTTTCGGAACGAAAGATTCGGCATTTACACTAAAGGCGAATCGGGGTGGTTCCTGGTTAACGTCTGTCATCGTCTCAAGGGGGAAGAAGGAATTCCCTTTCCTTTCTCTGGGGTAATGTAATAGTTTGTTATGCGGTTTCGAGCAGAAACAATTTTTTGATCTACATCTACTAACGCTGCATTGAGGTGAAAAACATTTAAAACAAAGTCTATTATTTTTAACAAATTCTACTCTTTCGTTTACAGAAAACATTTTAAATTGTGGGCAAAATTGTAAAGCATGAACTACATTATTTTTACACAATACACATTTATCATTTTTTAACTCGGAAAAAAAATACATTCGATGCATCTCGCGGTATTTTAGCATTAAATTTGTTTTGTTTATTATAATTAAAACGCTTGGAATTTTCACAAAAGGGCTTAGAAAATATCTCATTCTTAATTTTGCCTTTCGATGACAAATATATATCACACTCACGCCCTAACTCTTGTGGTTTAAAATATTTCTCTCCCTGTTTTATATTCATGTAAGACATTAATTCTCTGTCGAGTGTGTTCATTATTTTATCCGATACAATTAACTCACACAATGATTTAAAATCATTCACATTGCGCAGCTGACAATAATATTCAAATGTCGCGCATAATCGTGATGCAAATTGCACATAACTCTCTGAACTTAATTTTTGTGCTCTCTGAAATCTATTATAGCATTCTTGTGGTGTGGGAGAAAATTCTTTTAATACTAAATCTTTAAGCTTACTATAATTATTTAACTCTTCTTCGGAAACATGAAGAAGTAAATTATTAACTCTCTCACCTAGAATATTTAAAAGAATTTCGCATTTAAATTGTTCGGGAACCTCTTTTATTTTGAATGCTTTTTCAAGCGACTGGAAAAATAAATTATATGATTCCACTTTTGAAGGTACGGGTATTGTTAAAGTTTTCACGGACTTTAACAAAGTCTCAACATTACAATTGGCGGCAGTTTCACAAACACTCGGATTTTGAATATCGGGATTTTGAGGTAAATTCTTCTGGATATTTGCAAGCTCTAATTGTTTTTGCAATTGCGCTAATTTAATTCGTTCAAATTCTAACTTAATTTCACTATCCAATCTCTTATTTTTAATTTCCGCCAAAGCATAATCGATTGCAGATTGAACTAACTCTTTATCATTTTTGTAAGCGTCACTATTTACAATTAAGTTTTTAAGCCAGCGATTTTGCTCCTTCTGGTACAGTTAAATTTAACTCTTCCGCAACGATTTTTAACTCATCTTTCCCTAATTTATTTAAAGACATATTTATGAATTAAGGACACTAATAGAAGGATCAATTAATTGCACCTACCTCCTCAGATCGCTGTTTCACGCTGCTCGCTACTCTATTCACACTTTGGCAATCACTTATATATTTTTTTTTTCACTGTGAATTTTGATAATCCACGGTTTCACAAATTCTCATATCCATAAGGTCGTTTTCCTCCGGTGAGGTGGACCATGAATTGACTCAACACACACACACAGTAAACACACGCAGTGGACTGTAATATTTTTAATCTTTCTCTCTACTCCGTACACAACCTCTCGGAGTGAGTGTTACACTTACACTGACGTTTTTCTTTACAAGCCGCTAGAGGGCGCTGTTCATTAACAGAACTAACAGAATGTGAGCCTTTATTTCATAAAACCCAGCTCATCGATCACAGCAGCAATATACCAAAACTAACAATGCAAAAACTTTAAGAAAAAATAATAATTAAATAAAACACATACAGCTTGGATTGGTCAACAGATTGACTAATCGTATGGCAATGCTTAAACCAACACTGCACAAAAGACTGGGGTAAAATAAAGGAATTGCAATTTATCATCCTCACCAGACCTAGCCTCAACTTATCTGCAATTTGGATAGCTTTTTAATAAGAGAGCAATTTAATTTTGACAACGTTGCAAGACTGGCGTTCCATGGATTCTTGTTTACCAGGATTTTATAAAACCAGCCTCGACAACCAGTGACGAATCTGTACGGCACTTTATCACTAATACTTTGGGGATAGTAAATTCGCGTACATTTCCAACCAGCTCTAAAAGGAGATATCGGGATATGCAAATTAATCATAGTATTTAAGGAGAGTGTTGTAAGTTAGCTCAGAGAAGGCTATTAAGCCCAGAGATGCATTGACGGAGTTATAAGATTCAAGTGATTGTGTTATTAGTTTCTGGCTGATTATCAGGCAGCGATCTACAGTCGGAAAGTTTGAGCCGACTGGAAAGAAGTGAAGCAGTAAAAGTCGGGTGATATTTAAATTATCGGATCATAAGAGTAAACATATAATATAGTTAGTAGAAAGTTAATGATTGCTAATAATTGAAATTGCGTATATCTCTCGGCCCTTTATTCCGGTAAACCCGTTGATAGGGAATTTAATATTTGATTAGTATCATATTTCGTGATTTAATTTAATAGTAAAGTTCAATCCCATTGACGTAGACATTTTGATTCATTTTTGTATTTAGAAGGTTGATAATTGATTCAAGTGAATAAATATTATGTTATTGTAAAAATGTCGTCAGGTAATTATTTGCCTCAATTCAATCTTGGTATCCAGGGTGAAGCCCAGAGGGGTTCCCACAGTGGTGCCCAACGAAATAGTAACCCCGAGTTGAGAGTTGGATCTAGCTTTCGAGTAATCCCCGAGCAATTTTTTTCGCGAGTGGAAAATGTTTCGGACTTTTTGGAAAACATTGATAACAGTTTAACATATTACGAGATACCCACACAACTGACTTGTGCATATCTGAAGGGTCATCTCATGGGATGGGCACTAGATTGGTTTGATGTTTTAGGTTATAAGGTTGTGGAGGAAAAGGCAACGGATATGCGCACTTAAAACAAGCTTTGACGGAGCAATTCCCCGTCTTTCGAAATAGGTCGGAGCTCGAAACGCGTTTCTATGCGCCGTACCAAAATCACAACCAGAGACCTTCAGATTTTGTGTATGAATTATTAAAAATACACAAACAATTAAAATTAGAAATGGCGGAAGAAAAACTTCTGGATCATATTATCAATCGTTTAGAACCTCAGCTTTTGCATTATGTGGAGGTGCGACACCCGCAAACTACGTCTAGTCTTCTACAGATAATTGATAAATACGCGGAGAGGTTTCTAAAATAGAATGACCAGGGATCCGAGTCATGAATTCCGAAACGCAACTCCTAGCGCGAATAATCAATTCACAAACAGGAGTAGGCAGGAGAATTGGCGGGATAACAGAGTTAACAACCGATACTCTGACAATAGCAGACCGCAGAGGGAATCCAACAGATTTGGAGGTCAAGGTGTTTGTGATAATCGGAGGTTCGATAGTCGACGCCGAAGTGATCAATCTGATCATAGATTCAATAATCACGGCGGTCGACAGGGTGGTTAGAGGAACAGTGCTTTTAGGGATCAGAATGATAAAAACAGGTATTTAAACTTTTAAGCGATCGGTGCGAGTCTGGGGGCGATCGACCGCGAAGTACAGCAAATCCTCCGGAGATAAAACGACGTACTAATGGGATTTCCTCATTAAGGATGACACCCGTGGATCTTCCTTATGTTCCCATTATTATGAAAGAATTGTTCATCACAGCCCTGTGGGACACAGGAGCAGAAAAATCATTTATATCCGAAAAGGTCTACGCAGTTACTTTTCAAATAGACCACGTCAAAAGACTAAAGACAGAGTAGTGACGGCCCAAGGAACCCCTTGTTGCCACTTAGGTCTGGTTGAATTGCAGATCCGGATCCGAGATTTTCAGAAAACCTGGGAATTTCATATTCTTGATAATATGCAGTACCAATGGATTCTCGGAATCAATTTTATAAAAGATTCCAGATTAACTTTAGATTTCGATAAGAAATCTTTGGTCATTCCAGATGATCAAATTAAACTGTTGCCAATAGTGGAAAAGCCGGTCGAGATCGATCTATCCAATACAAAGCTGGGTGAAAGGCAAAAACAAAAATTTCAAGATTTATTTATGGGGAGTTGGAAACCTTTCTCTCTCTCTATACTGACAATGTTAAATTGGCTGTTTTCGATGTACCTTTTCTCAAAATGTGTTTTATGTACATGCTTGAAATTTTTCATACTATTAAAGTACACCTCTCTCATTATACTAAAATGAGCTTTTAGCTAATTTTGAATTTTTTAATAAATTATGAAATATTTTATCAAACATTGCGAAATTTGACCCATTTTTTACTTAAAAAATTTGTAAAAATTAAATTTTTGAGTTTTTTACAAAAAGCTCATTTTAGTACATATTAGACATCATTATAAATAATTCATAAAAAATTTACATACCTGTGAACAGTAGTTTCTCAGAAAAGGTACATCGCACATCAAAATTTACATTTTGAGATAAATTGATTTTAAAGTATACAGTGAGACTTCTAATTGGCCAGGAAATAAAAAAATAAAAGGCTCAATTTAAAATAAAAGGTACATGTTTTGGTTTATATCAGTAGTTACACTTTTAAGCAAAAACAAAGTAATTTGTTTACAATTTTCTCCATTAAAATGGGCGTGGCCCAAATTCAACGATTATTTAAAAATAGGTTTTAAGGGCTTCTAAATACCCTAGAGGTTAAAGTAAGGTATTTTTAAAAAGGTTAAAATCTGTACAATTTGAAAATGTAAAAATCTTAAATTGTCAAAAAGATAAGATTTTAGCTTTCCAACACCCCTTAATAGTTTTCAGGGTTTATTTTCAGAACAGCCTGGGTTAACTCATGTATTATATCATGAACTCGATACTGGAGACCAGGGGCCGGTGTGTCAAGACCCTATCGCTATGATAGAGTCAAACAGGAGATAATCGAGTACCACATTGAGAAAATGTTAAAGGAGGGTTCAATTCAGCCTATTCAATCACCATATGCGTCGCCTGTAGTATTAACACGCAAAAATAACGGCTTTCCTCCAGGTTCTCCAGAGGCGTATCGATTCGCGATTGACTATCGCAAACTCAATGCGATAACTAAGTATCCGAGATATCCATTACCGTTGATAGATGATCTGATAACAAAAATTCCGTTTACGACTATTATGTCAACCCTCGATTTAAAATCAGGTTACTTTCAATTGGCCAACAATCCTAGAGGTATCGAGAAAACCGCGTTTATTACGCGAAATAGCACCTTTGCGTTTAACCGCATGCTATTTGACCTTTCAGGGGCGGTGTCAAATTTTCAAAAAGCAATATACATGATACTTAAACCTGTTCTAGGGCGTTTTGTCAGTTGTTATATGGACGACGTAATTATTACATCTCCATCATTTACGGAACACGTAGATCATTTAAATCAGGTCTTTACATTGTTGCGAGACGCAGGTCTAACATTAAATAAGGACAAGTGTCACTTTGCACGTGACAAATTGAAATATTTAGGACTCATAATTAGTAAGGACGGAATTAAAACCGATGATAACAAGGTCACGGCGATCACTGAAATGAAGCCACCTAAAAACAATAGGGAAGTGTCGAAATTTTTAGGGATGGCTGGTTGGTACCAAAAGTTTATTCCAAATTATGCAGATGTATGTGAACCATTATATAGATTAAAGAAAAAGGGGGCAAAATTGAATGGGTTGACGAAAGCACCGGATTCCTTTAATAAAGTTAAGCGAGCATTAACAGAGGCGCCAGTTTTACTATTGCCGAATTTTCAGGAACAATTTAAATTGTTTACGGATGCTAGTGGGGTCGGAATTGGCGCTGTGTTGAATCAAAATCAAAGACCTATTGCATCCGCGCTTCAAACCCTGAACAAGTCCGAAAGAAATTACACAGTTACGGAACGTGAGTGCTTGGCGGTGATATGGGCTTTGAATATGTTTCGGACTTATTTTGGGGTACTGCCGGTGAAGGACATGCGGCGTTCTCACGAATGGGAAAAATGTATCTAGTCGAATGGGCGCTTAACACTGAATGGGAGCATCGGCTTGGCACCCAGAACGTTGTCGCGGCGGATCTGGAAATCAGGTGGACAATGAAGGATCACACATTTCGTGCGCGGCTCTTAGAGCTTTGAACAACAGGGAACAATGAATTCAAGAACAACGGGAAGATCCTGTCTGTCGTTATTTAGAAAATCCGGATAATGGTTCGGTTAATGCAACTGTATGGGAGGGTTGGTCCCAGGATTTTAAGTTAATGGATGGTTTACTCTTTTACGCCAAGTATTCTACAACTCTTGGGGAGTATAAATTCCTCAATCGCGAAGCTATAATGAACGAATTTCACGATCAACCATTAACAGGCCATTTAGGAAAGAAAAAGACTTATTTAAAGTTACGTGTTATTTTCCGTATATGAGGAAATATATATTTAAATATGTATCAACCTGTGACCAGTGTCAAAAATTTAATTATAAAAACGCGCTACCAGCTGGTCGATTAATTCCGATAGTATCGAATTACCCCAATGAAATCGTGACGTTAGACTTACTACCCAGCATCCCGACCCGAAAGATATAGATTTATCTTAGTAATAACTGACCACTTCACTAAGTGAAGTGAGCTTATACCTTCAAGAAAAGCTTCGCCCAGGCCATAGCTAAGGCCCTTTTTGAAATTATATTTCACGATATGGAGCTCCTATTTCCTTGATTAGTGATAATGGTCCCCAATTTATACCCGATGTCTTCGAACACTTAGGTCACAGGTTGGACATAAAACATATTAAAACTGCGACGTATCGGCCGCAAGAAAATCACGATAACTGGGACCGATTCCTCCATGAATTTTCTTTCGCGTTACGCACAGCAGTTAATGAAACTACTAGCAAAACTCCGGCTGAATTACTCTTAGGTAGAAAAATTATCACGCCTTTTCGTAAAGTAGTACTGGTAACGGATGATGCAGAATATGTGGGAGGCAATATTGAAAAATTATTTGATGAGGCGAGGCAGAAACATCATAAGACGTGGGAGAAATATTATAATCGAAAAAGGAGAGCAGTTAACATCAAAGTTAATGATTTATAGTCTTGGTACAAACTCATTTTATTAGTGCAGCGGGCCGGAGAGTTGTAGGAAAATTTATATCTAAATTTGAAGGGCCATACAGAGTGTTGGAAGTTAAAAACAACAATTTGACCATTTGGAAAAGAGGAAAAAGGTCACAGTAAATGTTGACCAAGTACGGATTTATCATCTGAAAAATTCGGAAACAAGTAGTTGATAGTATTAATGAGACAATATATGAGGGAAAGGGGTCCAGTAATTGGTCTAATAGGTCGAACTCGGAAAAAGCCAGACGTTCTAGAAAACCCTCGGGTAAGGAGAATAAGAGTTGTAAATCGGATAAGGGAAATGCCGGATTGGAGGATTTGAAAGTTAAACGTAGTAAAGCCGTAGAGTCGACGGGTACATCAGAGAGGTACAAGAGAAAGAGAACAAAAATATGCAGGAAAAGATACTTTAAAGGGTCTGAATATGAATATACCGTATTTTCCTGTATATAATCCGCGGATTATCTGTTAAAAAAGTTTCAAATTTCGTTGTGCGGATTATACGCCGCCGCGGATTATCTGAGAAAAAACATTCTCCATCAGAAAAGTTAACAAAGTTTTGAAAGAAATGCTGTTTATGTTTTATAAAATAAATAATAGATGGCGCTTTCACGACTCGGCTGACGTATTACGGCCATAATTAGTGTTTGTCCAATTACTTTCAATAACGAATTCGGTTCCTCGGAAGGAAATAGCAGTTACAAGTCGCTGGCGTCATTTACAACTTTGTCTTGACTAGAGGTGTTGCATCCTTTGAAAGTTTTTTATCATGATGAAGCGTGTTAGCTATACTGCAGACTTCAAATTAAACGCTGTAGAGAAGTCGGAATCGAGAAGCTGCAAGATTTTTCAACGTTGACGAATCGAATATTCGTTTGTGGAGAAGGAACAAAACTTCGAAAATTGCGATAGACGTAAAAGGGCCGATCGTCGTGGAAAACCTCACTGGCCAGAATTAGAGGCAGAAATAAATAAATGGATTTTAAAAGAAAGGGACGATGGGAAAGCTGTCTCGACAGTTAGCATCATAATGAAAGCCCGAGTTATTGCACGCGAAATGGTCGTTCAACGGTCGGACAGAAATTACCTGATGACTGGGAAAAACAATTGGACGACTTTTTGCAAGCAAATTATTGTTGAAAATAATTTTACAGAGGATTTGATTTTTAAATATGGACGAAGTTCATTATCATTTGATATTCCACCAACCAGATCGTCGACGTTCAAGGAGCAAGATTATTCCACGCCAAAACTGCCGCGGATTATACGATGTTCTTTTTTTTTTTTACTCGAAAAAAAGGGCTCTGCGGATAATACGCCGCATCGGATTATATACAGGAAAATACGGTAATAAAAGGAAAGCGCCTGTACTGCCACAGGGGCTGAAGAGAGGGGTTCTATCATCAATCTCTTTTAGATCACGTAAACATATGAGGAAGGACACTAATAAATACCCTTCGCAAGTGCCTGAGGTATTTCCAGGAACATCCAATCAAGGACAGATGAGGAGGTTCAGTCCATCTAAAGAGGAGAGCAGTCGAGAAGCAAGAGTGGAGTCTGGCAAGGCTCGAGAGACCAGGACAAAAATAGCGGACACAGTGCAGCTGAGGGGAGACCGGTACGGTCTAGAAAGAAAACAACACAGTGAGACCTTGCCCGTATTATCTAAGGAACCGCTTTAAAAACCAAGACTACCGGAGGCGCAAGGGGATCGACAGCTTCAGTATGGAGGTAGTAGATGGAGATCCGGCAGATAGGAGCACATAAAAAAAAAGAAGTATTGTCCTTTTTTCGTTTTCTTGCTGACAAGCAGTCAGGTGTTTTTGCATAACCAAGTCAAGATTATTTTTAAATACCTTAGCTGTACAAGAGTTGACACTAAGATGTGTGCATTTTTCAAGTCAGAAAAATGAACTCTGGTATATTAATTTTTTTCCAAAATGTGGAAACAATTGTTTGCAATTTCTGCGGGAATATCTAGCATTGTTTGTTATATATTGTATGTATGTCTATATATCATTAAGCCTATGTATATGTATATTTTTAATTCGCATCTGGTGGCTTGGGACGTGGCGTAGTTAATTTCAGGGTAGCTGACCCTGATCATTGTATAGAAAGCAGCGAGACGTCTGTAAAACAAGTATATTACAATATTTAAGTAAAGCACACGGCCAGGTTTTTCCACACATGTGGTTTTTTCCTCGGTCCGTAGCCGGAATTGGGTGTGCTGTAGGGAATTTTAAGCATGTAAATGTCTACGTCAAACTTTAATACACACTTGAAATTCGGTATATTAAATTCTTAAAAGACTAAAAATTCAGTTTTTTAGAATATCGATATGTAATTTATTTCAGGCAATTTAGACCTTCGAATAAATCCCGTTTTCTTTTTGGAGGGTGTTGAGATGAATCTGTACGGAACTTTATCACTAATACTCTTGGGCATTGTAAATTCGCGTACATTTCCAACCAGCTCTAAAAGGAGATATCGGAATATGCAAATGAATCAAAGTATTTAAGGAGAGTGTTATAAGTTAGCAGAGAGAAGGCTATTAAGCCCAGTGGAGGGAGTTATAAGATTCAAGTGATTGTGTTATTAGTTTCTGGCTGATTATCAGGCAGCGATCTACAGTCGGAAAGTTTGAGCCGACTGGAAAGGAGTGAAGTAGTAAAAGTCAGGTGATATTTAAATTACCGGATCATAAGAGTAAACATATATTAGAGTTAGTAGAAATTTAATGATTGCTAGTAATTGAAATTGCGTATATCTCTCGGTCCTCTTATTCCGGTAAACCCGTTCGATATTGAGTTTAATAGTTGATTAGTATCATATTTCGTGATTTAATTTAATAGTAAAGTTCAATCCCATTGACTTAGACATATTGATTCATTTTTGTATTTAGAAGGTTGATAATTGATTCAAGTGAATAAATATAATTTGTTATTGTAAAAATGTCGTCTGGTAATTCTTTGCCTCAATTCAATCTTGGTGTCCAGATTGGAACCCAGGGGGGTTCCCACAAACCTGCCATTTAAATGGTAGAAGAGTTTTTATAAACACATTTTTTATTTACTTGAATCCATCTTTATAAAACAACTGAAGCCTACAATCATACACAATGCAAATTATTTTAAAAAAGATGCAACACAATGATTTTTATAGAGTACTTTATTATTATTATAAAACTGTACATATAATAAATACAATCATACCATCAATAAAACAAGCACGCAGATTAAAACAGCCAGGAAATTATTACAAACTATTGTTACAAAGAGCATGCAATCCAATAATTTTTTTGTTAATTGATACAAATAGGTACATAGCATTCACAATCTTTGTAGTTAAATGTATTAAATAGAAAAAATTTTTTTTAGTAGTAAACGTTTTATAAAAATCACATAAAAATTGAATGACTCCACAAATGCTTTTTAGAAAAAATTCTGTAAAGATATAAAAATGAAAGTGCGATTGAATTCTTTGGCATTTGTAAGGAAAACACAAGATTTATTGTTGTACAAATAGTTGGAAATATATATATATACTCTACTTTTCAGCCATATAATATGACCGATAACGTGAAAGAAAAAAATTGAAAATATAAAACATATGAAAAATAACGTGAAACAAGACTAATTTATGGTTTAATTTTTACAAACATTTATTTGAACCAACATACTAATGCATAATTATATTTAATGCAATGTCATTAAAATAATCAAATTTAAGTTCACAAACTACAAACATTTTTTTTTTAAATAAAAATTTCATTAATCAAAAATTCTTAATATAACCTGAATTTCAAACACAATATGCCATGAATAATTTGCAATTTGATTTATAAAAGTATTATGATATGAAGTTTAGTATGGAAATCTTTCAATAGTGTTTACTGCGAAATCAGACTGACCAGAAAATGTATTTCAATAACAAAGAAAATTACATCAACAAATATTCATTGAATGTTTACAGTTTATAAATGAAAATGAAATTGATATATTAAGTACAGAAATGCATGCTTCTGAAAATATTCCTTCACTTTCTCTCAATTATAAATATGTTCTTAAATAATTTTTTTAAAGATATTGATATCTAATTAATTGTTTAAATCTAAAAAAAAAGGGAGGAGTGAATGAAGAATTGTAAATTTTACACAGCAAACTCACACAACCATTCCCATTCAAATATATAGAAAACTTTTTCTCAAAAATAAAATAAAAATCTATAATCAGTCTTATAATTTTACCTCAATCTATAAAAATCTAAAAAATATTTTTGCCAATTCTATCACTGAAATGTGTAGTTCCAATAAGAAAACCAGGGGGAAAAGCAATATATACATTAAGGACATAAATCATCATTTCCATCGTTACATTTCAAGCAGTGATTTAAAGTTTTAAGTACTTAAATTAAAAATAGCATTAAAAAATAAGCACAATATTTATTTTTCTTAAAAGCAGAATATAATTAAATAGCAACAGTATTTTCTTTCACTCAAAACACACATTTATCACATACCATGTTAATGGCTATAAAACAATACACTGAGATTTTCTTTTTCTCCTGCAAAAACTGTAATTTTAAAATAAGTTTTAAGGCAGAGAAATGTTTTCTTAAATTTTTACATAAATTGGACATGTTATATAACATTCGCCAGAATAACTTAAATAGTAACAAGAGAGTTAAACCAAGAATTTTAGGGGGTGAGAAATTTTGAAGAAAATTTTTTTTTTATTTCTCAAAAATCTAAAAACTTTAAAGATTTATATCTTTTTAAAATATAAATTATTAAAACTGTAATAAAAGAAAAAGATTTAAAAATATACATTTCCATAAATAAAATTACTTCATACAAATGTGAAGTCAATTCCGCACTGGCATTTTCTTTTTGTCACAGATCCATTAGCACAAAAATTCTCAAAACCTTTATTTTTCAACATTCATAAGGATAATATTTCAAAATTTAAATTTAAATCAAAATAAAAAGAGATGCATATCGCCAAAAGAAAAAAAAAGGTAATCTGCATTCAAGGATTGGGGCTTGTACAGGAAAAGAACTTTGAAAAAATATTTAAAAATTTTATGGAATTTTTTTTAACAGAACTTTACTTTTTCAAGTAAAATGACCCTTGTCTGACAAAAGCAAACTGTGTAAAAAGTGGCACAAGTAAAGAGCTCTTTAATCACAACTGTTTTATTTCGGTTGACACACAGAGAAACTAGGACCTTTCTCTACATTTCTAAAAGTACATTTTTAATAATATGCTGATGAATGAAATTTCTGACTCTATTAACTAGAAAATCTGTGCAGCTAATCAAATATGAGACTTTGCAGAGACTTAATACTGAAAATACATTTAAATATTCACACTAACACTTTCAATTACTGCAACAGCAATATAAATGAGGAATAATTTTTTTTAATGATGACTTCTCACTAATTATTCTTCAATGCACCAATGTATTTTTAAATATTTCAGAACACATAAAACAAAAACTTTATTTTTGGTTTTGCTCTTGTATTTCAATTCACAATAATAAGTATGTTTCGTAGAAACAGAAGGGTAACCATTTTTACCTTACAATACATTAATAAAAACAGTTTGGATAAATTATGAACAACCAATTTACACCAAAATGAGGCAGAATTTAAAAAAAAAAAATTGAAATGACACTTAAGTTTTCTTTTCTTTTTAGGATGAAAATTTAAATTTCAAAACCAATATTTTAAATATTCCAAGTGATAAATTTATTTAACTCTCCTGTGTCTATGAAATCACTGAAAATCTGTAACATGAGTAATTATACATCAGATCCAACAAGTTCTATATAATTTCAGCCCTAAAAAAGTAAAAACTGTTTGTAAAAAGATTGTTTTTCCCTGGTGTCATTTACTTCTGAAATTGTTTAATAGCAAGCATATCTTAAACAGAATTATTTACTTCTATCAAAAGATATATTTAAAAAATATACTTCAGAGAATTTTCAACCTACCAATCAAATTTCAAAATGTTGTATTCTGTTATTGCTACATTACAGTGATATTATGCACTTTAATTATATTTTGATTTTAATTTTTAAAAGTTCAATCTGAAGAAATAAATTTGTGTTGAAAATTTCTTTAAATCTAATAACATAAATAAAATTAAAAATTGGCTAATGAATAATGAAGTATAATGTATCAAGAGAATAGAATTTCATTAATATTACTAGATCACTTATAACATTTTAAAAAGCTTTGGATATACATTGGTTAGTCAAACAAATCAATCTAAGCTATTTTATTACACTGAAAAGGAAAGAGACATATTTTATCTTAAATTAAGTTACACATTTTAAGCTTATGTATTTAGCTTATGTCATAGCTCAGTTTTAGCTTATGTCAGGCAATGAAACAATGTTTCAATTGAATGCGCCAATGTTGAGCAATATATCAATACCTGTGAAGAATCTTTAAAATTTAATATAGGAGTAATATTTCATTTGCCAATGGATATGAAGTTATGCGGAACAGATCTAATATGAATCTAAATTCACACCATTTCTAGCACAAAGAATAAAAGTGAAAAAATGGCAAGTAGGAAAAAGATATTTAAAATTTCTATAACACAGTAAATCCACTGCACGATGAATAATGCGCAATCACAATTTACTAGAGAGAGGTGAGCCTCCTAGAGCGCAGATGAGAGGTGTAAGGCTAGGATTCAGCATGGCTTTTTAAGTAGACCTCTCGACAGCTTGGATGGTCCTTCACATATTTACAATTGCTGGTGAAGCCATTTCACCACCTACAAAGGGGGCAAAAAAAAACACTATTTATATTTTGTAACAAAATTTAATTTATGAATACATATTGAAATAACTTTTCTATTAAAAAGCATTTTGTTATTTGATTCTACATTTTAAATTAATTTATCAGTTTGATGTATGGAATATTATTAAATATAAAACGAAGGATACATTTAACTAATCATATAAGTATTTTATTTTAAAAACCAAACATATATAAAATGTATATTATGCATTTCAAAATATAGGACGATCTGTGTGCAAGATGAGAAATCATTTTTTCGTTAAAATTTTACCTAAAATTCAAAATCCATACATAAGCCAAATTGGAGGAGGAAAACAAAATTTTCCTGTTTTTTTTAAATAAGTGTGCTATCATGAGGATAAAAATGTTGTAGAGCAGGCAAAATGGTTAGAATATCTTCCAATGAAATCAATGTACAAGTAAGATGATAATTTATATCCTATGAAGCTTACATATTTTCCCATTCATTTGTTATCTTGCTATTATTCGTACTAGTCTTACTTTCTTTGCTATTTTTTTGTTTGAAAATGAGTAGGAAGAGAAATTTATATACAGAAACTAATTATCGACCTATGACCAGGAGGAAAAACTTGCTATATGACGAACATCCCAATGAGTTAATGTAAATTTTACAAACTATTCTGCAACCTGGAATTTGATACTAACTTTGAGGAATTTAGAGGCCACTTTCCTCTTCCTTTAGAAGCCAAAATGTTAAAAAGATTAAATTTGCTAACCCATGGGATAAAGAGAATTTTTTTTTTATTTACTCAAAAATGTTCTTACAATACATTTTCCCAAAAATGAGTGGGTCTGCATATCAGACAACCCCCTTATAATAATTATAAAATAAATTCCAAAAGTTATTTTATATACAGGATATATAACCAATAATCATATAGTGAGTTATCATAAATCTAATAAAGTAAAGCAAGAAATATAAATATACTAAATTTATTATACATAGATATGTATAGATGCATTTATATGTTACCATTAAAGTGTGAAATCAGTTAGTTCATAGAATAACTAGGCATTTCATGAAATAACTAGACTATTCAGTTAAAGTATATAAAATTACTGAATTCTGCAATTTAACTAGGTATTATATAGAATAACAATTACTTGATCGTTAAAGTATGAAATACAGCACTTGAAAGTTCTTTGAACTGGTTCTAGCTGCTTTGGGAAGGATGGACGAATAAAAATATTGTACTGTTGATATCAGTTAAGTATATGTCAGAGAACAAATTTTATTGAAAAGTTCCAAATATTGACACAACGCTTTGATCTGTTGAAACAGCTCAAAGCTTAGGCACTGGACAAGGATTTAAAAAGTACTTATGTAAAAAAAGTGTGCAATAGAAAAAAGTGTGCTTGTTTCAAAAATAATAAGCAATGCAATCCAAAGTGTCATCACAACAATCCTTGCTCTAATAAATAATGAAAAGAAAAAGAAAGCTATCTTATAAAATTTAAATTAATATTCTCTTAAATTTTTGTTTAAAAAAGTTTACACAATGTTTTCATGAAGCAGCATTTTTTTCCCCCAGCATGTATTTTTGTTGGTAATATTTAAGTATAATCTATTTTTACAACGTAAGCTTTTTCCCCTTTTCTGTTTAACTTTATAGAATAACTAGGTAAAGTATGAAATTTTTCATCTATTATATACTTTAATGGTAACTGATTTTATAAGTTTTTGCAAAAACTTGGTTCTAAGATGTGTTATGGGGTTAACGTTGTCACAGGTTAATGCATTGAATTGCTAATACATACATTACAATTGTAGAATAACACATTATTTTCAGAAATTCGTTAGCTAATAAATGTTAAAGTCGAATTTCAAGTACTTTTTTTAAAAGTAACGAAAAAAGTTTTGGAAATCCGGTTTTTTAAAATATTGGATCTAAGAAAGCAAAACATGCATTTTTTTCAGGACATAGGCTCTATTAACCCTACGAGAGTTCCACACGGAAAATTCCGCCATTGTAAAGATGCTTCGAAAATGCACTGCACTGGTTTTTTTGCCTTCAAGTAACGTTTGCAAAAGCGGTTGAGCCATACTTTTCTGAAATCCTTTCCCCCTTTTAAAGGTTTAACATCTTGAAAGATAATTAGGGACGGTGGAAGCCACACAGCAGGACACTGATAGGAAGTTTTATGGCTCGCAGGGAACCCTGTGTTTTGACCCTGGAGCAATCGTAAAAAATCGGGGAAGAAATTCTTTAAACCCCAGGAAGTGTTTGTTTGTTAGCTTGTATTTTAAAAGTTTTGAAAAGTCCCAACGCATAAGTAAAATATGTTACAATTCTCTTTTGGTTTCATATTAATTTGAAACTAACAAGTTGGGGCGTGTCAGGGCAATCTGCTATTTTATATAGTTAGACAAATTATCTTTTTTAAAGTATATTCTTTCGCTTCATTTTTCTTATCTTAATCAATGCTTTCAGTTTTTGAAACATGATTATTTCATTATAAGATGCAAAAAAAAAAAAAAAAATAATAATAATAATAATAAAACACCAAACACTTTAAAATTTTAAACTTTCCAACCACTAAAAATGAATAAATTTAAACTTCATCAAATAATTTGAAACATTTTCTTACACTTTGATAAAAATAATGAGAAAAAGACTAATTAAGATCTATTAGTTTTTTTTTGTTAGATTTCAAAGCCCAAGTGTTCAGGGAAGTTTACGTACAGTGCCTTATATATTGTTAAAATACACCAAATTATATATGAATTTTAAGTGCTTGAACTTCAGTTTACATAAAAGACAACATGAATGAAGTTTTCCCACATTTTTTTATAACAACTTGAATGCTTGAATAAATGGTAATCAAAAATATACAGAAACATTTACAGAAGACATTTATGCATATAAATAAACATAAAGATCAATTTTAAATTCGAGCTATTCAAAAACATTCGAATTATTCAAAAATATCTATTTATACAAAATACCTCAACATTTATCTTTTTTTTAAAGGCTAACTGAATAAGTAATTATAATATGGATATTTTTTAAAATCTCGACAGCGTAAAGCTAGATATTTTATGTTAGAAATTTCATTTGAAATTTCGGAAAAAAAAATAAAAATGCATCGCGCAGTTAAAAATTATTTATCATAAGTTCTACTAATTCTTTGAGTAAAATATAAATTTCAAATTTTTTATTATATAGCTTCTTTAGTATTTTTTAATATATTTCGAAAATTTCATACAATTCAGTTGAAAACTGCTTGTTAAGAGCAAAAATTATACTAAAAAATTGATGAATATACAATAAATTTTTACATAGAAGCAAAACTGAGAAGTTAAACCATAGAAATGAAAAATTATGAGTATATCTGAAGTAGTTTTCGAAAGTTCAGAAAATTTGTGTGTTATGTTATACTTAATATTAATTAAACGGTTAAAATAATATGTTAATAATAGTCATGTAATCATTTGACGGAGCATTCATATACTAATAAAAATTATAATGGTCATTGATGCGAATGTCAAGAATTTTATGTAACTTTAAATTCAGACATTAAGATATTGATGTAGAAAATATAAAAAGACCATCTAAAATACATGAAAAATGCAGACTGCTATAAAATGATTTTGACAAACAAAATATGGCATTTTCACTTACTATGACAGAGCCGGCTTAGGCAGGGGCGATCTGGGAAAACAGAGAGGGACTCGCGGTTTTGATGGATGCCGCTCTAGCTTTTAAAGTTCTCAGGAAAAAAATATAAAAATTACAAATGCAAAAATAAGTCTTGTAATTTTCCATACATTTTTATAACTACGAATTGTGGAATTGGCTCCCAATACATTGTTGTTTTTGACAATATGTAAGATAACCAACCCTACTTTAGATAGATTTGTACTACTTTTTCGTAACCGTATTCCGTTTAAAATTAATTCGTGCAGCCGAAATACACCTTTTGCACCCTTAAAAATTTATGTAAACTATAACGGTTAATTTTAATTTATGCAACTTGGGAAATTTTCATACTTAACCAATTCTGTCTAAACAGTTTACATGAAAAAAAAAAGTTTGGACTCCCTCATTCATTAGGGAATCGTACAAGATTCCAACATTAAGTTTTATTTTTCATCAAATAGGGTCGAGTGGTAGTGTATCATGCTTCCACACCACAGGTCTGGGTGGATGGGCAAGGTCGACTGTGCCTTTCATCCTCGCTGCATTGGGTTGATAAATGAGTAACAAGCTTGCTTGGGGTCTTAAACACTGAAGGTCTCTCTTCAGTCAGACCACCAAATCGGGATATCTGTTCATGCACCTCAGCGCCCAATGGTCACGTATATTGGGATGGGCATAGTAGTTCCTGGCCCTCATGGGTTGTTGTGCCACTGAGTTTGAGTTTTAAGTTTAAGGATTGCCTCACTTGAGGATACCCCTTAGATAAACATATATTTCCACTCATTTGCAAATTAAACATTTTTCTTTCAATTACGTTTATTTCAGAAGGAATTTTGAATTTTCAAATGTATTTGCTTAATAACATGTGTATTATATTAAAATTTTGATGTATCCAAAATTACTTGTTTGTTGCTCCTCAAAAAGCTTTTAGGATTTTAGAACTGATCTTACAATCCATGTATGTTTTCTAGTAGTATATTTAAAAATGATAAAGACATTTGTATAACTGTGTGAATTTTTATGACTTGTTTATAAATATAAAAAATTGCTTTCAGCTACAGTTTTTAAAATGTACTGAAATAAGTGGAGGAATTGTATATTTACATATTATGAATATTTTTGACTGCAGTAAAATATATTAAAAAAAAAATGTTTCAGTTTCTTTACAATTTGAATAGAAGTTGTAAGCCATTTTGCGAAAAGTTTGACATTGAATATAAACTCATAGGCTGTTTAACTGTGAAGTGTTTTATTTTGATACCCACACACACTAAAATAAGGCTCATTTGCAGTTATATGATCAGCTTCAGCGATATTTAAATTTTCAAAAATAGTCTACACGTACAAAAACATTCTTTCAAAACCATACTCCACGTATCTCATACTATGTCTTCCCTACAGCAGGCAATATTTGTGTATACTCAAAAAATTAAATACAGGATACATTTCCAAATGTTAAAATTGTTTTTAAAATTTGGTATGGATACATTGTGGAACTGTCGGTTGAACACAATTGTTTTAAGTGTACTTTTTTTTTTAAAGACAAAATTAATTGGGGAGAATGTTTTCTCACAATAGAATTTGTAATAACTGAATTGTGTGAAAATGGAGTTATCGATGTGTGACAATTTTTTCTTGTAATAAAAGAAACAGAAAGATAAAAAATTAAGCTTGAGTAGAAAATGGTTAGAAATACTGTTTTGCATTTGAAGAAGTATATCCCCCATTAAAATTAAAAATTATTGACTGAATGTGTGTTATGTCCATCACAAATGCCGATGTAGAAAAGATATTTTTATTTAATACAAGGAGTCCGAAAAGGAGAGCCCTAGGAATGAAAATTTAGATTTTTCCGAAAAATATTCAGTTAACATAAAAATATAATTGAATAGAGAAAGATCTGTTTTATTTCATAAATATAATCATCGTATGTATATCACTGTATGCACCATTTATTGTCTTATTGTTTAAAAAAAGAGATAGGGCCTATACTCTTTTTACCTCATTACTTTTTTTAAAAACAGGAAAGTGAGCGCGTTTTTTTACTCTCATATTCAAAAATAAATGCAGGATGCTTTTTTCTGGTTCAAATCGCAATACCAAAATAATTTTTTTTTTAATTTTTAAAAAATGACAGAAAAATAAATTTTGTTTGAAGAAAATGTAACTATTTTTCAACTTCTAACACGCCATTTATTTCATGTTTTTTTTTACCCTTCATTTTGTTTTAATTTTACTGTGACTGAGCCTATCGGGAAAACGACAGAGTAGAACTAAAACTTTCTTACAAGATTGCCCAAGGCAACTTAACAGCTGGCCGTAAACGATTGCTCTCCTGGTTCTCACTGAACAAAGACGCAGGAATAAAATTGTCCCCTTTCGACCTCCCAAGTTTTAAAAGGGGGAAAGAATTGAAGTCTGTTGCATTTTTTAAGGGAATAGCAAAACGCTTTCGGAATAACTTTTCATGAGGAACCAATCC
Source organism: Trichonephila clavipes (assembly GCA_019973935.1). Taxonomy (NCBI): domain Eukaryota; kingdom Metazoa; phylum Arthropoda; class Arachnida; order Araneae; family Nephilidae; genus Trichonephila; species Trichonephila clavipes. The sequence goes on from BMAU01020513.1 coordinate 98,659, forward strand.
ACCTGGAGGGTTAATCACAATGACAAGAACAAGATAAGGAGCAATTGGAATATTCTGCCTGTGAAAACGCAACAAAACCAATTCATCCAAGGGGAAAAAAAAACTAAAACATCCTTATTTTGTAAAAAAACATACCATGTCTTGGTGAAATAAATGGTTTAATCAATTTTGTTGTCCGATTTTGGTACAGAAAGGAAGGGTGGTAATTTCAAAAACAATGGACATGTTGGAAATCTGTCCAACTTGCTATCCTTTTGAGTCTTTACTTGAGAGGCTCAATAACGAGGCTAGGCTAATCCTACATTTTAATTTTGGAATTTAAATTGTCAAAACAGACCCCTTGGATTATTTCCTATCTTTTTGGTACCTTTGGCCTGTTTCTGATTGTGGTTCATGAGTAGGTAGCCTCACATTAATAGATAGATACATTTGTTTACTCTCTAATTTAATTATAGATAGGCACACACAAGAGCGCACACATTCTAATAAAATATTATCATAGATAACAACTATGTATGTGGAATATTCCATTCATTAAAAGCCAAAATTAAAGTAAGGATAAGCTTAAAGAAGAGTTATAATCATGCACCACCATTTACACCTCATGGACCACTAATTCCTTTTCTCGCTGACATGGACCCCTTGCAGGACATTGCCGATCCATGGGGGTCAATAAAGATGACTTTGGGAATCGGTTTATATTATTAAAAGGTGAAAAACATAATAAAAGTTAAAAGAGAAAAAACTATGAAGTAAAAGATATTTATTGAGAAATAGTTTTACACTGCTAAAAGCCCTTTTTAACAATCTACACTATTAATATCCGAAGATAAACAAACGTATCTATCTTTTCATCTATGTGACCCAATTTTCTCACAAACCACAAGACGCAGAAACTCGCCGAAGGTACCAAATATATGCTTATAATTATATGGGTATTTGAAATTGTATAAGTGAGACTTTATGTTTGCTAAGCACTTTTATTTAGGTATAAGAGAAAATTTACCACCACTTAAATTCGAGAAAATGTAACTGTTATAAAAAAAATGATGGAAGTTTTTTGTTTTAGAGAGAGAGAGCATCAGAATCATTTTCTTTTTATTGCTGTAGATTAACAATTTTTTAACTAACGCAATATTTTTTTATAACATACATCGAAATTTGAAGTTGAATCTTATTTGTGAGAAGGAGGGGAAGATCGAACAATAATTTTACACTAAAAATCGTGTTCGGGCTATAGAGAGGGGAAAGAAACCTGTCTTAAATAAAAAATAAGTGGAATGGAACAAATTTCGAAAAAGGGAAATGTTTTGAAATAATTTTAGAAACCACTCACATTGTGCATGTACAAACACACACACAGAAATGCTGGTGTCATGAGGAAAAGAGAAAGTCTGAGCAACACCGGGCTATGCGGTGGAGGGGGGTGGGGTGGAAGTCATTTTCAAAATGAGTATTAGAAGTGCTGATTTTGTGAAGGAAAGGGAAAATTTATAAAAGTAGAGATAGCCCATGCAGCTAGTAAAACTGACAAATTGTTAAGATTCTTTTTGATAAAATGTGGGAGGAAATAACGCTTATAGGGGAACAAATGGAGACGGTAATCTTTATCACAGAAATTTACTTTTATGTGCTGTAAATAATGGAAAAAGTTGCACATCAAACAGTGATAGATAGAACAAAATGGAAAATGTGGGTTGGGGGGATATTAACAAGAAATAATTAGTGATTGAATATAAAGAAGGGAAAACTAGGAAAATTCCCATAATTTTGCAGGAAATATATTCAGAAAATCAAAGATCTAGCAAGATTAAAATAAATTAATGTAATAAATTTGTTTTAAGTGCAAAATATCAATTTTTACTGAATTTTTACCGAAAACATGCAGTTGAAACACAACATTACAAAAATGACTATGAGGGTTCACTTTTTTTGTTATCATAAAATTAGACCTACCTTAATTCTTTACATCTACTACAGGTATTTGAACATTTACAGGAATTGCATACTCATATCCACCTTTAGAAGCCATCTGATGCTGCAGGGAATTCAGCTGGAATATGCAAAAATATATTCTTTACCCTTCAAGTAATTTTCAAATTATTTGTTAAGATGTCTTGAGCAAGCAACTCAATTTCCTTTTTTAAAAGATCTAGTACAAAATTATCTCCTTTCTTTTAGATGCAAGTATGGGAAATAATTTTACATTTTGCTATTTATTATAAAATTCAACAATATATAACACAAAAAGAGAAACATGATAACATTATATAACAACAAATTTAAGTTTGATTTTGCATAATTCATTTACTATTACATTACCATAAATACAGAGGTAATTTCTTTTTTAATATTAAAAATTATTAATCATTGTTTAATTTAGAGGTAACATGAAAATGGGAGAAACATTTTTTATCTATTATGATCTTAAAATGTATTTATCATTACACTACTTCATACAAAATTATTAATTTTAATAATTAGTTTGTGATTTAAGAAGTATACTAATGTCCAAAATTAAGGTCACAAACGTTTTTCTATCATAATTTTTCAAATGCCTTCAGTAAAACTAATAGAATTTGTATTTTATATCTTTTGAAGATCGGGTAGTACAATATCAACCTTCAGTTTAGAAAAAAAAAATCTTGTTTAGCGTTAGTTTTTGCAGAACTACTGGATTGAGACTGTTCAAGCATATGACAATTTTTCCTCCAGTTTTGTGAATATTACATTAAAACAAATAAGTTAGCCTGTTTGCAGTGAGAATGTGTGACCTCATAATCCAGTGAGGGCAAACCAATGGCTATGGCATGCAACACAATATTTTGCGCATCTCCACCGATCAGAACGGTTTGCATTTTAATTTAAAATAATAATGTTCACTATGAAATATTAAAAAACAAATGCGAGCGATTCAAAAGTTAATTGAAACAAGGAAAAAGTTGGAATTAATTAAAACAAAAAAATTAACATCCTATAAGTAAAAATGCCAGTTATGAAATTTTGGAAACATGGAATTTGATTCCAGATGCACTTAACTGTTAGAAGAAGCTGGCTCATGCTATTTTAATCATATTTTCATCTACTTATGCCTGCCAGTCCTTATTTTCACAAATGAATAAGGACTTTCTTAGAAACCATTTGGCAGATGACTCCAATTCAGCATGCATTCTCTGCTAAAAATAACATCTTACAATCCTAATATAAGTTACCGTATTTTCCTGTATATAATCCGCAGAGCCCTTTTTTTCGAGTAAAAAAAAAAACATCGTATAATCTGCAGCGGCGTATAATCCACGGCAGTTTTGGCGGCGAATAATCTTGCTCCTTGAACGTCGACGGTCCTGTAGGTGGAATATCAAATGATAATGGAACTTCGTCCATATTAAAAATCAAATCCTCTGTAAAGTTATTTTCAACAATTTGCTTGCAAAATGTCAAAAAGTCGTCAGATTGTTTTTCCCAGTCATCAGGTAATTTCTGTCCGACCGTTAAACGACTAAATTGTTTCTCTTCATAAACCAGTAACACCACGTGGGCCCACCAGAAAAGTTAACAATATTCATTTCGCGTGCAATAACTCGGGCTTTCATTCTGATGCTGTCGAGATAGCTTTCCCATCGTCCCTTTCTTTTAAAATCCATTTATTTATTTCTGCCTCTAATTCTGGCCAGTGAGGTTTTCCACGACGATCGGCCCTTTTACGTCTATTGCAATTTTCGAAGTTAGTCTTGTTCCTTCTCCACAAACAAATATTCGATTCGTCAACGTTGAAAAATCTTGCAGCTTCTCGATTTCCGATTTCATTAGCCTTCTCTACAGCATTTAATTTGAAGTCTGCAGTATAGCTAACACGCTTACGCTTCATCATGATTAAGACTTTCAAAGGATGCAACACCTCTAGTCAAGACAATGTTGTAAATGACGCCAGCGACTTGTAACTGCTATTTCCTTCCGAGGAACTGAATTCGTTCTTGAAAGTAATTGGACAAACACTAATTATGGCCATAATACGTCAGCCGAGTTGTGAAAGCGCCATCTATTATTTATTTTATAAAACATAAACAGCATTTCTTTCAAAACGTTAACTTTTCTGATGGAGAATGTTTTTTCTCAGATAATCCACGGCGGCGTATAATCCGCACAACGAAATTTGAAACTTTTTTAACACATAATCTGCGGATTATATACAGGAAAATACGGTATTTGTCATCTAATCTGCAACAACAGAAGTCACACTAATTTGAATCACTTCTATAACTAAAACATTTACTGCTGAAAAAGGCAAAATGTGTTTTTCATAGAGTTTTGTGTAGTTAGTCTTTATAGTTTTCCCAATAATTACAAATCAAAATTATTTGATGGCACGTCTATACCTCATTAAACATTTCTTTAGAAAAAATGGCACGTTGATTCATAAAGGTTTGCCACCCCTGTCGTAATCATTTAAATGATTCCTTGAGATGAAGAGAACTAATAGGCTTGAAGCTGTCCAGTCTCAAGTGATGGCGGTTTGATGGTTACAAGTGGCCAGAATGGTTATGGCATCAATTCCAAAAAAGTGGTTTTATCACCCAGAAAGTCACCATAGAGCATCGACATCTGCACAAGATCACTACTTGGCATTATGTGCATGGTGACACAAGCTGATAATGGCTCTTTAGCTTGCTCGTGACTTTGCTGCTGTATCTGTAAAAATTTCCAAGAAAACAGTCAATAGACGTCTTGCAGAGACTGGCCTTTATGCCATATGTCCAGTCTGGTGTGTCCCTTTGACTGCATCCAGCAAAGAAGACCGGATAATATCAGTTGTGAACACCACAAGAATGGGGGTGTTCTTTTCAGTGATGAGTCAAAATGTACCTGGCAAAGTGATTCTCATTGAGTTTATTCCTGGGGAGAAATTATGGAACTCGCTTTCATCCCTTCTATGCAACAAAAATTGACAGATTTAGTGCTAAAGGAATTCTTGTGTGTGATGGCATATTGTTGAGCAGTTGCATACTAGTGTACATTTTTTATGCATGTACAGTCAACTCACAGAGCTATAGATCTTGGAAGCCTATGTGAGGTTTTACTGAGTGCTAAGGGGCCTACACTACTTTTATACGGATGATAAAGTGCAGCCACACATAACTTAGTGTTGATGAATTTCACGAAGGAGCAGCTATTTGCCATATGGATTGACCCTCCCCGTCTTCGAATCCCAATTCTATTGAGCATATTTGAGATGGTCCAGAAAAAGCCATTTCTTAGGATATCTTCCCTCCCAGGACTCCCTAGGAATTAAAAGTCCCATTTGAAAAAATGGTCTTTGTTGACACAAATATATATACTTATGACACCCTCATAAAAAGTATTGCTGTTTGTTGTGAGGCTTATATAGCAGTTCACAGTGGTCACACTCCACATTAGACACACTTTTCCCGAGTTAAATACTTTAACTCTGATTCACAATTTCATACTTTTTGATATGACTTGTGTGTGTATCTTACTTCACAATTAAAATCTTTTCCTTATTGTTGTGTTGCTATATTCTTTCTGATATTATAATACGTCTCTGAGCCAAATTTTGGGACAACATAGTAAATAGTTTTTCAGTTTATACAGATTTTATGTTTGTGACCTTAATTTTGGACATGAGTATATTTTCTTGCATATAATTTGACACATACAAATATGGAATTGATACATATGAATTATGGAATTTTTATTATGTTTATTAGTTATACCGTAGCCCAGTAGCCATCATGCTTCCATGCCACAGGTCCGAGGTTCAAACCCTGGGCTGGGCAAGGTTGACTCAGCCTTTCATCCCTTCAATGGGTCGATAAACGAGTACCAAGCTTGCTTGGGAACTTAATACTGGGGTATTTGCGTCAGGCTGACCACCTGACTGGAACATCTGCTCGTGCACCTCAGGCCCCAAGGTCGAATATACTGAGTTGGGCACCGTAGTAGGCCTTGGCCTTCATGTGCTGTCACACCACTGAGTTAAGTTAAGTATTAGTTATACCAAAGAAGTTATATGAAAGATGGGAGGAGAATCCCACATACTTTATTTTGGACATAATAAACAACATTAGTAGTTGTATAGCATGAAATCAAAAAGTAATTATACTCATATTCTCAATATAAATCCAAGTAAATAATTCTAAGAAAATGCCATTTACTTAGATTTAAATTGTTAAAAACCAAAATATAAATTGATTAAGAAGTAAATATTAGTCATCTAAATAATTTAAATCATTCAATGAAAACCACAAGGAATTTTCAAATTGAATATGAAAAAATCGTTCTTTAAAAAAAACATGCAAGGAAAAAAAAGCCCCCCAAAAATCTACTTTCTATAATTTATAACAATATAAAAGAAGGGAGGAGAATCCCACATACTTCATTTTGGATAAAATAAACATTAACAGTTGCATTGCATAAAATCAACAAAAAGTAATTACTCATGTTCCTAATAAATCTTTTAAATGCCATTTACTTAGATATTAAATTGTTAAAAACCAAAATATAAATTGGTGCAGAAGCAAGTACTAGTTCTATAAACAATTTAAATCATACAATGAAAACCAGATTTTTATTGAGGAAATCTGGCAATTTTCAAACTGAATATAAAAAAATCATGCTTTTTTTTTAAAAAAAAATACATGCAAGAAAAAAAAGCAAAAATTTGCAGAAGTATGATTTATAAGTGTTTTCACACTTCTTAATTCACTCCAAGAAATGTATTAAATATATACTAGAAATTTAAAAAATAATAAAAAAAAAGACACACGATAAGTTTGATAATGAGTGCAATTTTAAAAAGCACAACTATAATCTTACATGAACATTCATATCTCCAGACCCCACATGAGCTGTATGCCTGAAATTCGTAGGACTACCAATCATAGATCTATCAATTCTATGTCTCCTTTTCTATGGAGGGGGAAAAAATATTACATTACATATATAATTTACAAATACTGCAAGATCCAATACAAATTTTTGTAAAATTTAAAAATCAGCTCACAATATGAATTGTTAAAGCTTTATAGGAATAACTGTGAAAATTTATCATTTGAAAAAATACTTGTTATATTATTTATTATTAACATAGAAAACAAAAGCTTGTATTTAAGTATATTATTAGAAAACCATGTTAAAGAAAACTTTTCTAAAAGTAATAGTAAAATCCTAGTTTAATTTACAACTTCGGCAATCGAAAATTCACTACCTATGTCACTTGTAAAATTAGGGTTGACAATTGGGTGGGCTATCTTGAAAGTTAGCATGGTTCTGATAGTACATATGTACCAAATGCTGATTATACATTTATTTCACACTTTAAATGGCCATGCAATTAAACAAAATGGACATTAGTAGTGTTATAGAGATCCGCATTCAAAACAGAATGTAACAACAACAAAAATTGCACTTTACAATTCTCACCCAGACTTTAAGGAAAATTTGATTGCAAAATTACAGTTTCTATAATTTCCCAAGACAGTCAACGGTAAACTAATACTTGAATTTATAAATGTCCAACATAGAAAAAACTAAATTTTAAAGATAGAACTCAAGATTGAACCCTTTTTATCCACTCAGAAGGAAAAAATACCTTAATACTAGTATATAAACAAATGCAATTGCAATACATTCAGTCAGACCTCTATTTAAAAAATTAGCTAAATCTTGAAAAATTAGTTATGAGAAAAATTTATAAAAAAGACTCATCTTTCAATAAACTTTATAAACCAGAGTTCAAGGAAAAGAGTTCCCTTTGCTGGGTATTTCATGATGTTATATGAATATATACTGTTTAGATAAATATAAATTGTTGATATCTTAGCATTAAGAAATCGATTTTATTCAAAATTATTCTTATAATTCTTGATTTTTCTTTTTTTTTAAAAAAAAACCTTCCAAACAATAATTTCTAAAATTAAAGTAGAATTATCCTTTACTCTCTTGTAATCCCTTTCCAAGTGGATTTCAACAAAAACCCATTTTTAGTGGATCTCTACACAATAAAATGAACATGCGTGCCAAATTTCAAGTCTACATGTAATAGATCAAAAACCGAATTTTTTTTTATCAATAAGCTCACATAACCACCTTTGAGAGTCGATTTCTCTGTAAGTCCTGTTCAATTCAATAGAGACATACATACCAAATTTTATTACTGTATAGTAGTTATTTTTTTTATCAATACACCATAAAAGATTCCCTCTTCCTCCATGAGTCAATTTCCGTAAAATCCTTTCTTGGCGAATTTCCATTCAACAAAAGTAACATGCATTTTAAATTTCATTATGGTAAGTAGTAGTTCGATAACGATTTTCTTTTTATAAATAAGTCCCCATAATAGGAGGTAATTTCCATCAAATCCGTTCTTAGTGGATCTATATTCTACAGAGAAAAAATAGGCCAACAAAATTTCACAAGTCTGTTTGCCTCAAAATTAAAAAATGGTAATATTTATCTTTAATGCCCCTTAAGCCATCACAGCGACATTTGGGGTTGATTCTGAAAACACTTTTTGTAGCGGATCTCTACTCCATGAAAGAAACGAGCCAACCAAATTTCTAGCATGTAGTCAAACAGTTCAAAAACAGGAATATTTATATATAACACCCCTTAAGCCCCCTCAACACTTCTTGAGGTTCAATTTTTGTAAAACCCTTTGTGTAGCGAATCTCAACTTAATAAATGGAAAAAAAAGGCCTACAAAATTTCAAGTTTGTAGGTCTAATAGTTCAAGAACAGGAATATATACATCTAATGGTCTCTCTGCAATGCCCCTTATGGTGCTATTCTCCATCGCGAGTTAATTGAAAAAAACCTCACGGATTGGGCAACCCCCACTCGCCGATAGCTCTCGGGTAATTCCCGTTTCTTATTCTCGAACTGACGATTACCTGATCCGTGAGTTATGCTTTTGTGAGATGTTAAACTCGTTGCGATTGGACACTGATAATCACGTGGTATATTGTTTACATATAGCATGTTGTATCTTGGCGCAAGACGTTCAATTCAGAGCTATTTTTTTTCTTCTCATGGCTACTACATCAAATAAAAGTAATTTTTCTCAAAAAGAATCTTGTTGAAAAATATAAGGAGATGTTACTCATTGCAAGATAACCAGTACAGTTTATAATAAGAAAAAAGAAAAAGCAAGAAAGATGTAAATTATTACACCTAATTAAAAATGATTAAAAAAGAATTAACTTCCAAAATTATGGATTTATGTGTTAAAGTAATTATCATTGCTTAATGTGTACAATGTATCAAACTTGAACATTGTACACATACATTCTCATTACATTATAAACTGTGCATAATCCCCTTTATAGTTTGAAAATTTATGTATAATGAAGGACTTATAGAAAAGTAAAGCTATTTAGTAAAAGTAGGCAATAGCTTACAAAATTTCTTTTCGACGAACAAGATTTATTTTAGTGGAATAATTTGTAGTGTGGTAAAAATTAATGTATTAAAAACTGTAGTGGCATATTTAATATTATATTAACAATACTAATGTATGCATTTTAAATTATACTAAATATAATTTATGTAATTTTTCTAAATTCTATCATTTATTGCAGCAGAAACTAATTGATGAAACATCCGACTTCTCATGTTTTCTTGTGAAAAAGTCTCTAGTTTTTGAAGAAAATTAACTTTATTGTCATTTAAATAGTCAGATTTCATTTTATCACTATTTATTATTATAACTGAAATTTATTCTATTGTTTGCTTGATTTTTAAAAGTATGAAGATGTCATATTTTATAATGAACTTCACTAAAATTTATTATACCTATTTTCAAAATGTATAAAATACGTTCACAAATTTTCAGAATTTCAATTTTTAAAAAAAATTATATTTATTATTTTTATTTACTTACTATAAGTTACTGTTGTTGTTTCTAATGCCACCTGTCTGACGTAGTCAGATCGAGGCCCACGAAATTCATCGTGGCAAGGGGCGTACGCCTATCGTTGGCCTTGAGCACCATACAGGTGACAGTATGACTTAGCTCGGCGAGATTCCCCGAAGCGACGATAGATGGCAACACCACCTATCTCCACAATTACTGCATTGAACTGAAGGGGAGGGAAATATTCTCCAGCCCCTGCGCTCGTGACTCAGCCCAAAAGACTTTGGACCCACTGACTTAACGAGTACGTACTCCGTGTGTACTCGGAGGGTATTTGGTGGCATTGGGCATTGAACCTAGGCCTTCAGGTCTGGAGTCCGATGCTCTAACCACTAGGCTACCCATGGCCCAATAAGTTACTATAATAACTAATTAAATAAGATTTTTTTTGTAAAGTGAAATGTTAAAAAATGTCATTAGGAATAGTTAGTTTTGAATTTTTTCTGCTACCAAATTATTTTTTTCTGAAAAATTGCAAATATTTTGTACATGTAAAATTTGTTTTCTGTTGTATATTGTAAAATATTGATAAATGTGTGTGTATATATAGTGTTTTGTGACAAATAAAACCAGTTTAATGCCAATAGTATAATTATTTTTGTTAGATGGAATTGGAAAAGATTCAGTAACATGTTCTGTTTTAAATAAATGTGACCTAATGGGGCCTAAGATTCAATTCACAAATTTGTTCTTCACAAAAATACTGGATTTTTCATTCTAAGATTTTATGGAATTCATGAATTAAGAATTATTAGACAGAAATTATTTAAATTAATGATTATACACATTCTATTTTAACCTAACAAAGGATTGCTGGAAAATTTTAAATCAAAAAGAAAAATAGATTAGGATATATATACTTGTATACAATCAAAATATAAATTGAAATTTTAAAATAACACAAGTTTTGAATTCTCATTGTAAAACATTAAATCATAACACAAACGTAATTTTTAGCTGAATCATGAAAAAAAAGTGTATAGAATTGCTAACATTATTCCTATGTTAAGGAATGAAAACTGGCCTCCTTTCAATAATTTCAATGTTTCTAAATCCTCAAGCAGAAAAAAATCGAATCCGTCGTCCATATTTGTTTACAAACAGTTTCGCAAGTTCGAAATCCGCGGGCTACCTTTGGATGAATAATCAGTGGATTTGGCACGATCTGCTGTTGAGAATAATGATGTTTCACCAATCTGCGAGTTACCTCCGGTTCGAGGATAACTCGACTCACGATTGAGAATGTGACCCTTAGGGGTCAATTTTACTAACTCAGAAACCTTCACAGGCATGTGTCCAACTATTCCCCAAAGCTGTTAGTTTGCTATAAACACATTCTTAAATTTGGTAGGTTTTGACTAAGATGTATATAGCTTTCTGGCAACCTTGCTAAATTTACGACATCAGTTTTAGGGATCAGTCGAAAGTAAATTCTAAAATTTGGCTAAACAAATAGCAAAAGATTCCAAAAAAAGAGGATAATATCACATTTGTTTCCTGAATGGAAAAAAAAATGAACTGATTAAAATATGCTTTTTCTATATGGCAATGGAATCAAGAGTTTAATAGAAAAATAGAAGTATTTTTTTAACTATGAAAAAAATAACTCGTGATAGCACATTGTGTACTAGCTGCCTCGCCTGGCATTGTATGGGGTTTCTCTACCATTTATAATTTTTCCATTCCCTTAAAAAAAATCAGCATTCACGGTTCGTCAAAGTCAAAGGCATGTCCGGAAAAGAATATTTTCCGAAATTACTTGGACTCCTTTGTTTCTTTCCCCTCCGCTTACCCTGGCACTGTACAGACTTTTACCGAGTGTATGACTTAATCCCCACATTAATTTACTCTTTCTTTCATGACGCCAGTACTTCTGTGTGGGTATGTACAAGTACGATGTGAGTTATTACCATAATGATGGCGTTAGAATTCACTTTTTTGAAAATTGTTTACTTCTTTTGATTGTCAAACAGGTTTCTTTCCCCTCCATTTACCCCTGGCATTACACAAGCTTTTTTAATTGCATAACATATAGTCATGAAAATTCCTCTTTTGCTGTCAGCATTTCCTGGTGTGTGATTTCTATATTAACTTCATTGCAATCTGCATGAGAAGATAGATGCATTAAGCATAGATAGATAAAATTTTTACCTTTGAATTTTAATAGTGTAGATTGCTCAAGAGAAAAATACTTACAGGGGGTGGTTCATCGGTGATGCAGCACGAAAAGCACTGGATCCATATCTCGCTCATCCTCCCGCCAAAGTGAAGAGGGCGAGGACGCCTCCCTCCTTCAGCCAGGGGCCTCAGCTTTCCTCCGGAGAAGGGGCTTCCTTCTGAAGATTTAAAGTGAACATAATTAACATGTAATAGCCAGGACATTTCTTTATTTAGTAATGGCTTTGCAATCTAGTTATGGATTTGCTACAAAACAGACGAGAAACAGATGTGTTGTAGGAGAGCTGATTAAAAAATTCTAAAGCTTATTTTCTCGAACATTCAAGGACTTTCGAAGGAATAAACAAACACAAAACCAAATTGATACAAGGGAACATCCTCCTATTAAGCAGCTCCCGCGACAACTATCGTTTGCTAAACAAGGAGAAATCCAAAAACAGGTTGAGGATATGCAAGATAATGATGTCATTGAGCAGTTATCAAACCCTTGGGCATCTCCCATGGTCTTAGTCAGGAAGAAATATGACCCCACCAGATTTTGTGTGGATTATCGCAGGTTGACTTGCTGGCAATACCTAGATCTCAAAAGCAGGTATTGGCAAGTAGAAACCTATCTTGAAGATAAAGAGAAGACTGCCTTCACCACGGGGCAAAAACTGTGGCAATTTCAGGATATGCCTTTTATCTTGTGTAATGTGCCATCAACACTTAAATTCCTTATGGAAACAGTTCTTGGGGAGCTTTCATACAAGGCCTGCCAGGTTTACCTTGATGGCATAATCCTCGTGGGGCATTCATACAAAGAAAATCTTAACAGTAACAGACATGTACTACAAAAGCTGAAAGAAGCTAACCTGAAGTTAAACCCCTCCAAGTGCAACCTGTTCTGGTGACAAAACAAAAAATTTATTTGAACAAAAGTGTAAAATGCTTTTAACAAGCTCAAGGACGCACTAACATCTGCTTCAGTCTTGGCATATCCTGAAAAGTGGAAACAATTTATTTGGATACAGGTGCGAACCATAAGAGCATCAGAGCTGTGTTGTCCCAAGAAACAGATGGCCAGGAGTGTGCCATTGCCTATTTTAGTAAGTGTCTGTCCAGACCAGAAATAAAGTGTGTGATGAGGAAGGAACTGCTTGCTATTGTTAAAGCTGTGGAGTGCTTCCATTCTTATCTCTATGGTTGCAGGTTCCTACTTCAAACAGATCATGCCTCATTGACCTGGCTACTGAATTTTGAAAATCCAGAAGGCCAAATAGCCAGTTGGATACAAAGACTACAAGAATATGATGTAGAAATTCACCACAGAAAAGGATCAGTACACGGAAATACAGACACCCTATCGAGAAGACCCTGTCTTGAGAGCTGCAAATACTGCTCCAGAATTGAAAAGAAATTCGACATTATAGATGCAATAGTCCCCCACCAAGTTACAGCGCCATCAACATCAGAATCAGACCCGTGGTGTGGCAAGAGCATCCGGAGAGATCAATTGGCTGTTTGGGGGGGATTTTTTATTCATCTAACCATTGAGAAACTTTTCATGAAAAATATCCAGTTTCTCTTCTTTTCAGATGATAATTCCAATCCAGAGTAAAAAAGAACAAAACGGTCTATTTGATGAAAATCATGCAGATTTTCTATTTTTAGCAAGCAATTTATGTGTAGCTTACAAAAATGAATGAAACAAAAATTTCTTGATTTATGATGAAAGGTTTTCAGAAAATTAATCAGTTTATCTCCTTTCAGATGAAAAATCCAACTGTGAAATTAAAAATTAACTTTATGTAGAAGAATAAACAGATTTCAACTTAGAGTAAAGAACAAAATCAACATTAGATGCAGTGTTACCTAGCAAAAATTAAGTAATAATCAAATTTTGTTCTTTTGAATAATAAAGGCATTAGCTAAAAACAGGGATGGCATCATGGCGACCATATCGCCTAGTTTCGCAATGGGAAAATAATTCTCATTATAAGGTACGAACCAAAATAGGATCCAACCAACTTACTAAAAGATAAATGAGTTAAATTAACAAATCCACCTTGTCTGAAACAAGCCTATAACTGTCCCTCATAGAAAAAGATGCTAGTCTTGTCTATTAAATGGACTCACGCTAAATATTTATTGCCAACCATATGCATCGATGTGGATAATCACAAATGTTGACTTGCTTATGGCTCAAGATGATATCACAAGCTTCCATTAGGAAAAACAATTTGTTTTATGTTCATACCATATGGAAAAAGAAACCTGATTCAAAAGAGGTTATTTGGCACAAGGATTTGAATTAATTTTCTGGAGTTGCATTGGGTACCAATTTCTTTTACCTCTGTACTCTCTTCTAGGAGCACGTGTGCTTTGCAGATTGGATGACTCTGATTTAAAGTAAGAGGTTCATAACCAAGATTCCATTTGGTGGATGAAAAAAATTCAGTCATTGAAAAAATTTTTTCAGAAAAGACTATATCTTATAATTTTATTCCTCTAATAAATATTTATCAGAAATTACAGTAGTTTAAATTGTATGTTGCTATTATTTCTACAAGAAGCTCAATATACTTATCCAAGGCAAAACTAATTACACACATATTATTTTTCTTAATATCAACTCCATGTATAACTACCATTTACGATATATTATAAGTTATTTAAACAACAATATTTGTATCACAAAAATTTTTATTATTGTAGAAATCTTCTAATTATTCTTCCAATACCCTCAATTTCATTATAATTTTATATTGTATATGTAGGTAATATTATATATTTAAGAGAATGGCTCCATCAGAAATCTTTAGAACTGTTTCATAAAACCAAAATGTTTAAAAATCTTTATTCCAAATATAATAAAAAGTTTATATAAAGAAAAAAAATTTAATTAATAAAAAAAAAGTTCAATTCATCAGTTCATGTGAATAGTTTTAAATACCAAAAGAGAATTTTATCATGCATCGAGTAAAAAAATTGTTTTAATTAAAATCATACAAAGCATAAAATTTATGCAAAAATAGTAATTGCACTGAGTACTTACGTATTATCACAACCTATTGGCAAAATTATATGAAATGAGGCACACTGTTGCCAAATCAGTGTACATCGCATAGGAAATCAGGGTTGCCAACTTTTTAATAAAGTAAGATGGGGTAGATCCTAAGAGGACACACTTCTCGGCGACAAAATTTTGGCAATGAAGTTTACAATATGGCAACCCTGACAAATTGTCCAGTTTTAGAAAAAGTAAAATGGTAACCCTATAACCGGTGCAGTACAAAATTGCCTCATTTCAGACAGGGCCATTTCCACCCCTTGCTTGCTTTTGCAAGTGAGACAACCACCGTTTTCATTTACTACTTTTTTTGTTTGATTCCACACCAGTTCTTCAGAATGGCTGCTGAAAGAAAATTGACTGAAAGTGAGGAAACCATGTTTTTCCTTTTTGAAGCTCAACGAAAGGATATTTTATCTTTTGAATGAAAGTGGCAAGAAAGAAATGATTGCTTTGTGAAGGATTGAAAATATTTCAGTTTGGTTGTCTGAAATATGAAAATAATTTGTGTTCGAGAGAAGCAGAGATCCTTATTTCATCAGCCTAAAGCATTCACATAAGATTCCCCACTGTTGCATTTTAGAAGTGACAATTTTTAAGTTTTTCTTGTAGAAGCAGTTTTAGGAATTGCATTTTCTTCGTAAAAACATGACAAATGGATTTTCTTCTGAATAAAAGGTAAGAAAATAATGATTGTTTTTTGTATGAATGAAGGATTGATAGAATTTTGGTATGGATGTCCAAAATTCGGAAAGAATTTGCACTTAATTTCTTACTTTGTTTTGATGTTTCCTATATTGTCCATTTTAGAAACCACGTTTTTCGTCTCCTGACACTGTTTTGAAAACCACGTTTCTCTTTTGTTTGTCTCGACGCCATTTTGAAAAACACGGTCTCTTCCTTGGTGCCATTTGGCCAAAAACTTTTGTCGCCAAATACAGCAGTGTGATGGGTTTACTCCTAGAAGAGCCCACACCCTTGGTGTGAATTACTTTGGTTGGCGATTATTGCGCCATCTTGGTAACCCTACTTTTAAACACTACATACGGCAACCCTAACTATTTCTAGCATTTTCGTATCTTCTGGACGCGCATTTCGAATTTCATTTTGTTGTTGGGCACCGGACTGAAAGTATAGCTGCGTTTGTAAGTGAATACACCTTAGAATTTGTTACGTTATTGAATGCAAGAGGCTAGAAAGAATTGATTGAATGGTTCATGAAAGAAGGATTGGTTGCTTCCAGTTATATGGCGAATGGGATTATATGAACAAAGAGTGTTGCTTTGGATGGATTTGAATGGAGATGTCGAAAAAAAGGTGTAAATATGCATGTTTGCAGAAGTATAAGAAAGAGTTTGTGGTTTTCCAATAGTAAGTTAAGTATGTATGATATTTTGCGAGTAACAAAAATGTGGTTTGAAGACGTATGAATGAATTGAAATTGAATAAAAATAGCTATTGATTGGTTTGTTTTGTCGAGAGGTTTGTATGAATGCGGTTGTGAATGATAATGTGAAAATTGGAGGAGTAAATGTTATTGTTGAAATTGACGTGAGCAAATTTGGGAAAATGAAATATGGAAAAGGCAAGCCTGTGGATAGAAAGTGGGTGTTTGGAGGTAAAGAAAGAAGAACGAATAGATGCTTTTTTCGAGTGGTTGAACGACGGACGAAAGAGCAATTGCTGTGTTTGTGATTAAAGAATGGGTCTTGCCTGGAAGTACGATTATTTCTGATTGTTGGATGGCATATAAATGTTTGTCAGATAATGGTTTTAAGCATTTAGAGGTGAGTCATAGCGTATGTTTAAAGGATCCTGATACTGTTGCTCATACCAACTCGATTGGGGGCACATGGTTGGCAATAAAACGCTTTCTCCGAAATCATACCAGCCACGCCGAAGGCATGTTTGACCATTACCTCGCTCAGTATATATGGCGGTGGTCACTTGATCATTCACTCAGCGATGAGACTTTCAAGCATTTTTTAAAATCGGTTTAACACTTTACCCTCCACTTGGAAAAGATTAACAATAAGAAAGTAAGTGCTGTTGTTATATTTTTTATCTTAAATGTTAAATTTCTGTATTGTTTACATATATTTTCAAAACACATCCACCTTATCCCGCTATATTCACTTGCCGCCATTTCGTTCTTGCTTGGCGCTTTTTCTGGTTTGGCGCCAAGGGGGTGTGGGCTCTCCTAGGATTTTACCGTTGCTGTAATGATATTTAAGTACCTTGCACTTTAAAAAATCTTTATCGAAATATTTATTTCTAAATTTTAATTGTTGCTTACATACTTTTTTCCATGTGACAGAAGAAAAACATTCAAGAACATAAGATTAATTTATTAATATATTGATAATATATTTTACAATCTACGACATTTTTAAAAGAAACATCAGTTATCGTTGCATATAAAATTTTTAAGAAATGTTTAAAAGGAGGAAAATGAGATTTTAAATACAAAATTAGTATTTATGTTATTTACATATAATTTTTTAAAAAAATACTACAATGTCATAAAATACTCGGGTATCGGATTAATTACTGTTTATATGAGAAATTTTTGTTTTCTAAGTATTGTAAACACATTTAAGAAAAAGAACTGACACTGCATAATATAGGCTACTTAATTCACAACATCCAGATGTTGAAGTTAATTAAGTAGATGTTGAAAAATTATTCGATATAAAATAAATTGCAATAACATACTTTTAAAAATCTCAGTGTTAATCTTAAAAAATGCTTTTAAAGAATTTGTTTAATAATGCAGCAATAAATGTATTAAAAAACAGTTATTTCAATATTATATGATTATTCACAACGAACTTTCAAACATTGTATATATATATATATATATATTTCCTTTTCAAAAACAGCATACATGATTCTATCTTTTAAAACAAAGCACACAACAGTACTCAGAAGATTTGTTATTAATAATATAAATATTACCACAAAAAAATTTCATTAAATAAGTTTATTCTTTTTAAATATAACGAAAAATATTTTTGTTAGTATGCATCACTTCAAATAAATATTAGAGACTTCTTAATAATAAGTAATTAACAACATTGGGCAATAAAATAAAACAAGCTTTTGCAGAGTTCAATCGATTTTCACTAAAATTGTAACATAATTACATATTATTAGATCAAACAATTAAATCTAGAAGAACTGCTCGGCACTTTTAAAGTAAAACATGCCTCCAATAATAAGCACTGAATGAAGTTATGGGTAAATAATATCTTTGAAATAAATTTTAAAATTTTAGTATGTGTTTACAAGTAAATAATTCATACGGCAAAATTAAACTTACCAAATAAAAAAATTTAAGTGAAAATTTACGACAAATTTTTACCGAAACAGATCAATATCCCATTCAGACGAACATACAATATCGATTTGCATTGAAAATCTCTCAAAATACTTGATAAGTTAGGTAATAACAATGTATGAGCTTAAATTTCAAAAATGCATTCACATCCTATTACTCACACAGACAGTAAGGAAGCCATCTTTAATTACACAGAACAAACTCTGACAGTTAACAGTCAAACAGGAAAACAAACCAGCCAAAACAAAACGAAAACTTCAATATCAAAATAATTACTACTAATTCCTGATTTATAAATAAACTAGCTGGTACAGTCGGTCGAAAAAATAGCTGAGCACCGTGAACCTTTCAAAAAATGATTGGAAATGGAATACGACTTTTTTTGAAATGACCTTTGTTGAAACCCTCTCACTTGAAATTTATCATGAACACCCTCTCATTTGAAACCATCTCATTTGACATTCATCATAAACACCCTCTCATTTGAAACCATCTCATTTGACATTCATCCTGAACACTGTCTCATTTGAAACCATTTCCCTTGACATTCATCCTGAACACTGTCTCATTTGAAATTCATCCTGAACACCCTCTCATTTGAAACCATTTCCCTTGACATTCATCCTGAACCCTGTCTCATTTGAAATTCATCCTGAACACCCTCTCATTTGAAACCATTTCCCTTGACATTCATCCTGAACCCTGTCTCCTTTGAAACCATCTCCTTTGACTTGAAAACTCTCTCATTGGACTTGAAAATCATCTCATTTGAATTGAAACCCCTCTCATTTGAATTAAAAATCATTTCATTTTAAACCCCTCTCATTTGAATTGAAAATCATTTCATTTGAAACCCTCTCATTTGAATTGAAAACCCTCTCCTTTAAATCGAAAACCCTCTCCTTTGAAACAAACACCCCACCGTCTTTTTGTTGTTTTGTTTCCACCTTTTCCTTTCCAACGACTCTTTTTATATGTCCCCCTCCTTTTTATCCACACCTTGCCTCCCCCAGGAACGTTCCCAGGGCTCTTTTTGTATGACTCTTGTCCCTTTTCACCCGTTTTTATACCCCCCACGTTGGGTCTCGATTCCTGTATGAAGCCACGTCTGCAGGAGGTGTAGGTTGGTCCACGTTGCCTGTAGGGTTCCCGTTTGAAGCCCCGTGTGCCCCAGAGCCACCCTGTCCCACGTTGTGTTTCGGGTCTCGATTCCCGTTTGAAGCCTGTCCCACGTTGTGTTTCGATTCCTGTATGAAGCCTGTCCCACGTTGTGTTTCGGGTCTCGATCAAAGTTCTCCTCAAAGTTCTCCTGAGAGCAATCATGTATGAACAAAATAAAATTTTTCAAATTTCCAACCAAAAGATTTTTCAGGGCCGAGAGAAAATGTTTCATGCCACCCCAGAGCGACGATTGAGACAGGGGATCATCCACAAATGACATGCTGGACAGGTCAAATGACATGTTGGACGGGTCCAATGACATGCTGAACAGGTCAAATGACATGTTGGACAGGTCCAATGACATGTTGGACAGGTCCAATGACATGCTGGACAGGTCCAATGACATGCTGAACAGGTAAAATGAAATGCTGGACAGGTCAATGAAACAGAGATCTCCCCAAAATAGTTTTAACACGGGGGTCCAATGACATGCTGAACAGGTAAAATGAAATGCTGGACAGGTCCAATGAAACAGAGGTCTCCCAAAAATAGTTTTAACACGGGGGTCCAATGACATGCTGAACAGGTCAAATGACATGCTGGACAGGTAAAATCAAACAGAGGTCTCCCAAAAATAGTTTTAACACGGGGGTCCAATGACATGCTGAACAGGTCTAATGACATGCTGGACAGGTAAAATGAAACAGAGGTCTCCCAAAAATAGTTTTAACACGGGGGTCCAATGACATGCTGAACAGGTCTAATGACATGCTGGACAGGTAAAATGAAACAGAGGTCTCCCGAAAATAGTTTTAACACGGGGGTCCAAAGACATGCTGAACAGGTCCAATGACATGCTGAACAGGTCTAATGACATGGTGGACAGGTAAAATGAAACGGAGGTCTCCCAAAAATAGTTTTAACACGGGGGTCCAATGACATATTTGGTGAGAGGGCCACCTCATTCCTATCTTGGTGACGATTCACAGGTAATTTGATGCATCTAGGAGGACCACCTCATTCCAATCTTGGTGACGATTCACAGTGATACATCTAGGTGAGAAGGCCTCCCATCTTGGAAACGATTCACAGTGATGCATCTAGATGAGAAGGGGCGATTTACAGGTTCCAATCTTGGTGTGGACCCGAAAAAAGAGGAGGGAACTGCCCCCTATTTTCGGTCTTGAAGATTTTTGCTAAAAAACATTTACTGTTAAGACTGACAGAATTTGAGATGGAAACAAGACTCCAAATCCTGACAGTCTTAACAAAAAACATTTAGCCATTCAAAAGCACTCCGAAGGTGCTGGCCTTTTATACTCTAATGAGGTCACGTGAAACAATTTCTATTGGCTGGTCCTTCCAACGTTGTACACCGAGTCGACTCGATTGGCCCAGAAAGATTATTCAGCCTAAATGAGTGCACATTAGCTGAGCGATCCAAACTTGGTAATCCGAAAAAAGGGGGGCCGATCGACTCGATCCCCCCTTTTCCAATTTTTTTTTACAAAATTGAAACGCCAAAGTTGGGCTCAAACGATATTCTGACGCGTGACCCAGATTTCTAAATACGATAGGGGTGGTCCAACAAGTGTTGTACCGAAATCATTCTGACAAAAAAATGAGACTTGTTCATTATTTATTGAAAAAATATATACAATGAGTTACAGGCAACTATTGACAGATCCATGGGTTGGATGGCTCCGATAGATTATTGACCGATAGAACTATTGACAGACAGATCCATGGGTTGGACGGGTTTAAATCCGATATTTTTGACACAAGAGTTTAGTCGGGGCATGGTCAAGTCCATAGGCTCCCTTTCATCCAGGAAGGAGAAGAGATTCTCATCAAAAATAGAGGGTACCGTGTGAAGCAGCTGGAGTTCTTGGGGTCCAAATACAAACGACATGAGCTGGTCGAATGCATCTGTCGACTCCAAAGGGTCCAACATGTCGAGCTCTGGGAAAAGCTGCATAGGTTCTGGGAGACTCTGCACAGGTGACTGTGGGACGTGTGACACTGGAATCTGCACAGGTGGCTGTGGGACTTGTAGAATCTGCATAGGTGGCTGTGGGACGTGTGACACTGGAATCTGCACAGGTTCTGATACATGTAGAATCTGCACAGGTGGCTGTGGGACTTGTGACACTGGAATCTGCACAGGTTCTGGAAGAATCTGCATAGGTGGCTGTGGGACTTGTGACACTGGAATCTGCACAGGTTCTGGATCATCTGGAATCTGCACAGGTTCTGATACATGTAGAATGTTCATAGGTTCTGGGAGAATCTGCATAGGTGGCTGTGGGACTTGTGACACTGGAATCTGCACAGGTTCTGGAACCTCTGGAATTGGCACAAGTGGAATCTGCACAGGTGACTGTGGGACTTGTGACACTGGAATCTGCACAGGTGGCTCTGAGACATGGAACACTGGAATCTGCACATGTTCTGGAACATCTGGAATCTGTACAAAAGGAATCTGCACAGGTGATTGTGGGACTTGTGACACTGGAATCTGCACAGGTGATTGGGGGACAAGTGGAATCTGCACAGGTTCTAGGACAAGTGGAATCTGCACAGGTTCTAGGACATCTGGAATCTTCACAGGTGGTTGTGGAATATGCACAGGTGGGACATCTGGAATCGGCAGAGGTTCTAGGACATCTGGAATCGGCACAGGTGATGGTGGGACATCTGGAATCTGAACAGGTTCTAGGACATCTGGAATCTGCACAGGGGCCATCGGTCGTTCAGATCGTCTAGACACACGTCTCATGACGGGAGTAATGCGCACTCGTTTCTTGGGTAGAGCCTTTTCCTCCAAAGGTCGCTTTTCGACCGGTACATGAATCGGGGTAGGTGGAGATAGCTTGTAAGGAGTTTGATTAAACTTTTTCATTTTCCGGAAATCTCCCACGTGGAATCCCTTCTGAATGAGCTGGGGGAGAAGGGATTCGGGGATAATGTCCAAACCAAAGGCGGTTTTTTGAACCGTCAACACAATGTAGTGTGTTCCAGCCGGGATCGGATACGCTGTGTGGGGCTCCAAGATGGTTCGATGGTAGAGCATTTGGTCATGGGGCTCAAAACTTCTCCGAATCACATTGGGGTGGGCTCGGCACTTGAGACTGGAGGCTGGTAATTCATAGATCAACATGGGCACATGCGTCGTTTGAATCAAGTGAATCTCTCCGGATTTCACCGTTTGCAAGCCAAAGGTAAAGTCTTTTTTGGCAAAAAATATTTGTTGTAAATGTAAACCATTCTCTTGTCGGTTTTTTTAAGCAGTCTGTCTGGATTTCTCAACAGGCCTTTGGATATTTTTTCCCACATCACGTCGTTGGGTCTAAATTCATTGACATGCTTTGCCTCCATGACGGCCCGTTTGAAATTGTCCAACCACGTCTTTTTTTGATGCCAATGGTCTTTACAAAACAGAACAATCACTCAATTAGCGGTGGGCTCTTGGTAGATGATACCAGCTCGGACTTGGCCCTGCCGAGCAGCATATTCCAATGCATCGGGTTTATCGGGCAGCGTCACGGGCACCACCGTGGTAGAAAGGTGCTCGGGGAAGGCATCAATCGGGTCCATGACGAAGTGTCGAAAGCACCTCTCGCTTTTTTACGTTTCAAACAGGATGCGATTCAACAAGGAAGGAAGCTGTGGCGTCTGTAAATGCGTCCGTCACAGTACCACCATGGATGCACCAGGGAGGAGCGGTCAAACCTTGAGTGTGGCTCTTGAGACAATCGTGAAGAGTAAAAATATTTAAACTATACGACGTCACAGTACCAACATGGATGGACCATGGATAAGCGATCAAACCTTGAGTGTGGCTCTTGAGACAATCGTGAAGAGTAAAAAGTTATAAACTATACTACGTCACAGTACCAACATGGATGGACCATGGATGAGTGGTTAAACCTAGAGTGGGGCTCTTGAGACAAACGTGAAGAGTAAAAAGTTTCAATCTGTACTACGTCACAGTACCAACATGGATGGACCATGGATGAGCAGTCAAACCTAGAATGTGGAAAAACTCTCAAGACAATCGTGAAGAGTAAAAGTTTTAAACTATACTACGTCACAGTACCATGGATGCACGATCACCATGGATGAGCAGTCAAACCTAGAGTGTGGAAAAACTCTCAAGACAATCATGAAAAGTAAAAGTTTTAAACTATATAAAAAAAAAAAAAAAAAATTTTTTTTTTTTTACTTGTAAAGGACAGTTTTAACTGTCGTTTTCCTTTTTTTCATTTAAAAAATTTTTCACACAAAAATTTTTTTGTTTCTTATTCTTTATTAACAATGTTTTTTTAATATATATGTATATATATTAATTATATATTATTATATTATGTATATATATATATATATATATATATATATATATATATATATATATTGTATATATATTATCTCTTATCATATATATATATATATATATATATATATATACACTCTGTCGCAAAAAATATATGCACCCAGAAGAAATCAAGCTACAATCACGAAACTCGGCAAGAATGTAGTCTGGTAAGAGATATGCAAATGATTAAAATTTCGAAGCCAATGAGACAAGGCTAAGTGTGCTATGCGCATATTAGTTGCGCAACTGGGAGAGTTTAAAAGCATGAGTACGAGCGCCGTACGGCTATCCAAACGAATCTGATGACTTTGATAGACGATATTGAGACTTAGGATGCCTCTAAGACGTAACCGGTGGCAGTACGAGCAGCTGACGGACTTTGATAGGGGCCGTATAATAGGCCTCAGAGAAGCAGGTTGGTCGAATAGACGTATCGGCCGCCCCCTCGGTCGGAGCGATATGGTAGTTGCTCGGGGTTGGCAACAGTGGATCACAGAAGGTAGAGTGTACCATCGCGGAGGGTCAGGACGTCCCAGGAACACAAATGATCGCGAGGATCGTGCAATCAGAAGAGTGGCCACTTCTGCACCAACAACGTCGCTAGCATCGATTCAACTCCACTTACCTCCTTCCAGACATCCAGTGCCATCAAGAGAAACCATAAGGAGACGACTGACCGAAGTTGGCTTGAGGAGCCGACGTCCGCTAAGACGCTTACCACTGACCCCACATCATAGGCAGTGTCGACTGGATTTTTGCCGACCTCGGGCAACTTGGAGTGTGACAGACTGGATACGTGTCATCTTCAGTGATGAATCCCGATTCAGTCTCAGTGCTGATGACCACCGCACACGTGTCTGGAGGCGCACCGGCCAGCGGTCCGATCCGGGATTTATTGTCGAGCGGCATACAGCAATTTCACAAGGTGTGACAGTGTGGGGGAGCAATTTCTTGGGACACACGATCATCTTTAGTGGTCCTTCAAGGCACTTTGACAGCTCGCAGATACGTGGACGATATTTTAACGCCGATTGTGCTACCCATGCTATCAAGTCGCCCAGGTGCCATTTATCAACAGGATAATGCTCGTCCACATACTGCGCGACTCTCCCAACAATGTCTTCAAGGATATGACGTCCTACCATGGCCTGCCAGGTCACCAGATCTTTCGCCAATAGAGCATGTCTGGACGCTGGGAAGGCAACTGCAGCCGTCCCGAGATATAGGAGAATTAACTGCGCAGATGCAAAGACTATGGCAGGATCTTCCACAGGGGGTCATAAGTGATCTAATTGAATCGATGCCACGCCGAATTTCGGCTTGTATAGCTGCCAGAGGTGGCTTTACTACTTACTGATTTTTAACCTTTTGCAAGCTGTAACCGCTTAATAAAAATGATATTTTGTTCTGAATTTTTAATCATTTGTTTATTTTTCATATACACTACATGCACACCAAATTTCGTGAATGTAGCTCAATTTCTTCTGGGTGCATATATTTTTTACGACAGAGTGTATATATATATATATATATATATATATATATATATATATATATATATATATATATAT